>JAAAWM010011531.1:0-85087 GCA_036873465.1 Thinopyrum obtusiflorum
TATGTAATATAATGCTTGTTTATTATTTGAAATTTTACCTCCCGTGCGGCCGTTTTTATTAAATCTGAGAGTTGGCCAGTCGTTGGCTTCAGCCCCCACGTAGGTAGTACGGGGGTGTTCGGGATGGAATCTAAACACTCTTGATCCAAAGGTTTGGTCCTTGAAGGAGGTGTTTAGCGCAACGAACCAGGCAATCGGACTATGTGGCTTTATCACCCTCACTTAGCCATAGGAGTTTGACAATAGAGGCGCAACCCCTAGTATTCGTAAGTCCGAACTAGGGTGCTGTAAATACCTGATCGGGTAAAGACCGATTCGTCGCATAATGCGGAAAAAATCGCAAAAGATTTGTAACCTCCGAACAGCTGACCGGCTCACGCCGCATCATGACAGTCGGTTTTCGGCTTTCTCTACTGAGGTGCTCATCCGGATAAACCAGGACACAATCGTAGTAGTTCTCCCTTTACTACCCTAGCCGATATAGCGGAACGTAAGGTAGCAAGCACAGGAGCCGGGCAACCCAACTATTGACCAAAGACTTGATTCGGAGCCAATGCATATAATGCTAAATTCGGGGTGCCAAACTATACTGTAAAAAAGTGTTCGGACTTTGTTGCCGTAGTATGGGGCATAATGAAGCCCCTGGCGAATTAAAGCGTACCAAAGTGTACGGGTGCAATCGACAAGAATGACGAAATAAAATGAAGTAGGAAGTTAGTGCCACATAAGCTGGGCTGCAAACTGTTTCCATTATAATTTTAATTGATACATCAAAGCATATTTGTACAAATAGTGCAATACGCACCAGGGCTATTTAACATGCCAAAACCAAGGGGAAGCGGTGTGCAGATCCTGGAAACAGGTAGAGTGATCGTCGCGAAGACCAGCGAAATATGCTACCACACGTCTAAGCTGCTTGCCGCCTTGGTTTGTCTATCCTTCGAAAGGATTGATGATCAGGCCTTGAGGGGCCTGTAGAGAAGAAACCTGAAAAGGATAAAAAGAAAAGTGAAAGTATGTGTGTCCAGGGAAGGTCAAGCCGTATTATGGACCACTATCTAGTTATGCCTCCGTCTCTGCCCATGGTATTTTGAGTGCATAGTTATGAACGCGCAGTACGTACTCCGCCATTTGATCGGGACTGAGACAGAGACCGAATTGCTAGTCTAACCCCTGACGGGCCGGACTGTCATGCTGCGGAGTAGTCCGGACTCGTTTAACAGTGTCCGAGAGCTTGGCCGCTGAATTAAAATTCTGTTTGAAAAGGCCGCTCTGTACTTCCGCTGCCAGGGCCGCGGTGTGCTCCTCGGTACGGAGGGAGCGCTCCATGTTTCCATTGACTGTTATGACACCGCGTGGTCCGGGCATCTTGAACTTGAGATAAGCATAGTGTGTCACTGCATTGAATCGAGCAAATGCGGTTCGTCCGAGCAGTGCGTGATAGCCACTGCGGAAGGGGACGATATCGAAGATCAAGTCTTCGCTTCGGAAGTTGTCCAGAGATCCGAAGACGACCTCCAATGTGATTGAGCCCGTGTAGCGGGCCTCTACACCTGGTATTACTCCTTTAAAGGTAGTTTTGTGGGTTTGATCCTTGATGGATCGATGCCCATTTTGTGCAATGTATCCTGATAGAGCAGGTTAAGGCTGCTGCCACCGTCCATGAGGACTCGCGTGAGATGGAATCCATCAATGATTGGGTCGAGGACCAGTGCGGCTGAACCGCCATGATGGATAGTGGTCGGATGGTCCCTGCGATCGCCCCCCCCCCCCCCCCCCCCCCCCCCCCCCCCCCCCCCCCCCCCCCCCCCCCCCCCCCCCCCCCCCCCCCCCCCCCCCCCCCCCCCCCCCCCCCCCCCCCCCCCCCCCCCCCCCCCCCCCCCCCCCCCCCCCCCCCCCCCCCCCCCCCCCCCCCCCCCCCCCCCCCCCCCCCCCCCCCCCCCCCCCCCCCCCCCCCCCCCCCCCCCCCCCCCCCCCCCCCCCCCCCCCCCCCCCCCCCCCCCCCCCCCCCCCCCCCCCCCCCCCCCCCCCCCCCCCCCCCCCCCCCCCCCCCCCCCCCCCCCCCCCCCCCCCCCCCCCCCCCCCCCCCCCCCCCCCCCCCCCCCCCCCCCCCCCCCCCCCCCCCCCCCCCCCCCCCCCCCCCCCCCCCCCCCCCCCCCCCCCCCCCCCCCCCCCCCCCCCCCCCCCCCCCCCCCCCCCCCCCCCCCCCCCCCCCCCCCCCCCCCCCCCCCCCCCCCCCCCCCCCCCCCCCCCCCCCCCCCCCCCCCCCCCCCCCCCCCCCCCCCCCCCCCCCCCCCCCCCCCCCCCCCCCCCCCCCCCCCCCCCCCCCCCCCCCCCCCCCCCCCCCCCCCCCCCCCCCCCCCCCCCCCCCCCCCCCCCCCCCCCCCCCGTATGTGCCTTGGAAGTTGCCATGGAAGGCATCTTCCAAGTCCTCCCAGCTGCTAATAGAGTTTTCAGGCAGACTGTTTAACCAGTGCCGAGCTGGCCCTTTAAGTTTTAGCGGGAGGTATTTGATGGCGTGAAGGTCATCGCAGCGGGCCATATGAATATGGAGAAGAAAATCCTCAATCCATACCGCGGGATCTGTTGTTCCATCATATGATTCGATATTTACGGGTTTAAACCCTTCTGGGAATTCGTGCTCCATCACTTCATCAGTGAAGCAGAGGGGGTGTGCGGCGCCTCTATATCGGGCCAAGTCGCGACGTAGTTCGGATGTAGTCCGTCTGCGGTTTTCGGCCCGGACGTGGTTATGCTCGTCACGTCCGGCTTGATAGCCGTCGTCGCGCGCCGGGGCACGCCGCCGCGATCCGTAGATCGATCTGGTCTGACCTGCTCTGTTCTCCAAGGCCTGCCGCAGGTCATATGTGTATCCCCGAGCTGTTGTGTCTCTGTTTTTATGGCGAGGTAGTACGGGCTGGTGTTCGGCTTTAGTTGCCGCTTTGTCCCGGCCATGTGGTGGTCGGTCAGCCGCATTACGTGTTGATGGCATGGGCTCAAGTGCCTCGCCGTCGAATTGGGGTAGCAGTTTACGCTTCGGGTAACTTTTGGTGGGGCGCTCGAGGCCGTATTCCTCGGCTGCCAGGACATTAGTCCACCTGTCGTTGAGTAGATCTTGATCAGCTTGAAGCTGCTGCTGTTTATTTTTCAGGCTCCTTGCAGTGGCGATTAGCCGGCACTGGAAGCGCTCCTGCTCGATAGGTTCCTCAGGCACGATAAAGTCTTCGTCGCCGAGGCTCACCTCATCCTCGGAGGGTGGAAGATAGTTACTGTCCTCCAAGTCTTCGTTTATGGCCTGTTCATCAGGGCTGACTCGCCCATCTTCCCTATCGTCCTGTTCGGAAGTTGGCTCGACAGGGTCTTCTTTGTCTTCGGCACCGTCCGGAGTGTTGTCGTCTCCCGTGCCGGTATTGCTGTCTTTTCTACGGCATGATTTAGAGCGGCGCCGCTGACGTTGGCGCTTTGGCTGTATCTCAGGAGGTTCATCCTCAACTGGATCCTTCTCGTTATCGCCGTTATTCTCTTTGGGTGTATCCACCATGTACACGTCATACGAGGAGGTGGCTGTCCAACGCCCGGTAAATGGTGGGTTTTGGGCCTGCTCCTCTCCGGCATCGTCGTCGATATCGTTGATGTCTTCGGAGCCATAATCGAGCATGTCAGTTAAGTCGTCGACAGTGGCTATAAAGTGGGTGGTGGGTGGGAAGCGAAATTCTCCGTCATCAGCCTCCAGTTCAAACCGGATATAATTCGGCTGTGAGTCCCCTGCTAAGGAGAGGGTTTTTAATGAGTTTAGCACATCACCTAAAGGTGAGTGCCGGAAGATGTCCGCGGAGCTGAACTCGATGATCGGCGCCTGATCAAGCTCGAAGGACGCGGATGCACATGGTTCAGAACCTGTGGCCGGAGACGAGTCCGAGGTTCTGGTAACACAGATCCCGCTCGAGGTTGGGTCTGTGTGCGGCTCTAACGCCACTGAGTCTGCGGCTTCCGTGGCGTGGTTAAGCTTCCCGTCCTCGGATGGCGCGATCTACTCCGGATCTAGGGCCAGAGTAGCTACAGGCGCTATCTCCTGGGTATGGTCCGATGACAGATTTAAGTCATGTTCATCGCGGTGGCAGGGAGCGGCTGCCATGGGCTCGAATCCGTCGAAGATCAAGTCTCTGCGGATATCAGCGACGTAGTTCAAGCTTCCGAACCTGACTTGATGGCCAGGGGCGTAGCTCTCGACCTGCTCGAGGTGGCCAAGCGAGTTGGCCCGCAGTGCGAAGCCGCCGAATATGAAGATCTGTCCGGGGAGAAAGACCTCCCTCAGGGCAGCATCGTTGTAGATGATCGATGGAGCCATCGAGCCTTCTGGTGATGACACAGCGGAACTCTCAATGAAAGCACCAATGTCGGTGTCAAAACCGGCGAATCTCGGGTAGGGGGTCCCGAACTGTGCGTCTAAGGTCGATGGTAACAGGAGACGGGGGACACGATGTTTACCCAGGTTCGGGCCCTCTCTATGGAGGTAATACTCTACTTCCTGCTTGATTGATTTTGATGAATATGAGTATTACAAGAGTTGATCTATCACGAGATCGTAATGGCTAAAACCCTAGAAGTCTAGCCTGTATGATTGTGATTATGATTGCCTCTACGGACTAAACCCTCCGGTTTATATAGACACCGGAGGGGACTAGGGTTGTACAAAGTCGGTTACAGAGAAAGGAATCTTCATATCCGAAAGCCAAGCTTGCCATCCACGCCAAGGAGAGTCCCATCCGGACACGGGTGAGAGTCTTCGGTCTTGTATCTTCATAGCCCATCAGTCCGGCCCATGTCCAACAGGCCGGACGCCCGAGGACCCCTTAATCCAGGACTCCCTCAGGGGGCACCCCAAAAGCACTCCAAGATTTGTCTTAGCCGTGTGCGGTGCCCCCCTCCACAGTTACACACCTCGGTCATATCGTCGTAGTGCTTAGGCGAAGCCCTGTGCCGGTAACTTCATCATCACCGTCGCCACACCGTCGTGCTGACGGAACTCTCCCTCGTCCTCAACTGGATCAAGAGCTCGAGGGACGTCGAACGTGTGATGAACACGGAGGTTCTGTACGTTCGGTACTTGGATCGGTTGAATCGTGAAGACATTCGACTACATCAACCGCGTTACTAAACGCTTCCGCTTTCAGTCTACGAGGCTACGTGGACACACTCTCCCCGCTCGTTGCTATGCTTCTCCTAGATAGATCTTGCATGATCGTTGGATTTTTTTTGAAATACTACGTTCCCCAACAGTGGCATCCGAGCTAGGTCTATGCGTAGATGTTATTTGCATGAGTAGAACACAAAGAGTTGTGGGCGATAATAGTCATACTGCTTACCACCAACGTCTTACTTTGATTCGGCGGTATTGTTGGATGAAGCGGCCCAGACCGACATTACATGAACGAGTTCATGAGACTGGTTCTACCGACGTGCTTCGCACACAGGTGGCTGGCGGGTGTCTGTTTCACCAACTTTAGTTGAATCGAGTTTGACTACGGTCGGTCCTTGTTGAAGGTTAAAACATCACACTTGACAAAAAATCGTTGTGATTTTGATGCGTAGGTAAGAACGGTTCTTGCTAGAAGCCCGTAGCAGCCACGTAAAACTTGCAACAACAAAGTAGAGGACGTCTAACTTGTTTTTGCAGGGCATGTTATGATGTGATATGGTCAAGACGTGAGGAGATATAAATTGTTGTATGAGATGATCATGTTTTGTAAAAGTTATCGGCAAATGGCAGGAGCCTTATGGTTGTCGCTTTATTGTATGAAATGCAATCGCCATGTAATTGCTTTACTTTATCACTAAGCGGTAGCGATAGTCGTGAAAGCAATAGTTGGCGAGACGACAACGATGCTACGATGGAGATCAAGGTGTCAAGCCGGTGACGATGGAGATCATGACGGTGCTTTGGAGATGGAGATCAAAGGCACAAGATGATGATGGCCATATCATGTCACATATTTTGATTGCATGTGATGTTTATCCTTTATGCATCTTATTTTGCTTAGTACGACGGTAGCATTATAAGATGATCCCTCACTAAATTTCAAGGTATAAGTGTTCTTCCTAAGTATGCACCATTGCTACAGTTCGTCGTGCTGAGACACCACGTGATGGTCGGGTGTGATAAGCTCTACGTTCACATACAATGGGTGCAAGCCAGGTTTGCACACGCGGAATACTCGGGTTAAACTTGACGAGCCTAGCATATGCAGATATGGCCTCGGAACACTGAGACCGAAAGGTCGAACGTGAATCATATAGTGGATATGATCAACATAGTGATGTTCACCATTGAAAACTACTCCATCTCACGTGATGATCGGACATGGTTTAGTTGATTTGGATCACGTGATCATTTAGATGACTAGAGGGATGTCTATCTAAGTGGGAGTTCTTAAGTAATATGATTAATTGAACTTTAATTTATCATGAACTTAGTCCTGATAGTTTTTGCATATCTATGTTGTTGTAGATCAATAGCTTGTGATGTAGCTCCCCGTTTATTTTTGATATGTTCCTAGAGAAAAATAAGTTGAAAGATGATAGTAGCAATGATGTGGACTGGGTCCGTGATATGAGGATTATCCTCATTGCTGCACAGAAGAATTATGTCCTTGATGCACTGCTAGGTGACAGACCTATTGCAGGAGCAGACATAGACGTTATGAACATTTGACAAAGCTTGGTATGATGACTACTTGATAGTTTAGTGCACCATACTTTACGGCTTAGAACCGGGACTTCAAAAACGTTATGAACGCCACAGAGCATATGAGATGTTCCAAGAGATGAAATTGGTATTTCAGTCTCATGCCCGTGTCAAGAGGTATGAGACCTCTGACAAAGTACTTTACCTACAAGATGGAGGAGAATAGCTCAACGAGTGAGCATGTGCTCAGAATGTCTGAGTACTACAATCGCTTGAATCAAGTGGGAGTTAATCTTCCAGATAAGATAGTGATTGATAGAGTTCTATAGTCACTATCACCAAGTTACTAGAACTTCGTGATGAACTATAATATGCAAGGGATGACAAAAACGATTCCTGAGCTCTTCGCGATGCTAAAGTCAGGCAAAGGTAGAAATCAAGAAAGAGCATCAAGTGTTGATGGTTAACAAGACCACTAGTTTCAAGTAAAAGGGCAAAGGAAAAGAAAGGGAACTTCAAGAAAGAATGGCAAGCAAATTGCCACTCCCGTGAAGAACCCCAAAGCTAGACCTAAGCCTGAAACTGAGTGCTTCTACTGCAAAGGGAATGGTCACTGGAAGCGGAACTACCCCAAATACTTGGCGGATAAGAAGGATGGCAAAGTGAACAAAGGTATATTTGATATACATGTTATTGATGTGTACTTTACCAGTGTTCATAGTAACCCTAGGGTATTTGATACCGGTTCAGTTGCTATGATTAGTAACTCGAAAGAGGAGTTGCAAAATGAACAGATACTAGTTGAGGGCGAGGTGACGATGTGTGTTGGAAGTAATTCCAAGGTTGATAAGATCACCATCGCACACTCCTTTTACCTTCAGGATTCGTGTTGAACCTAAAATAAAAGTTATTTGGTGTTTGCGTTGAGCATAATATGATTGGATCATGTTTATTGCAATACAGTTATTCATTTAAGTCAAAGAATAATTGTTATTCTGTTTACATGAATAAAACCTTCTGTGGTCATACACCCAAGGTGAATGGTTTATTGAATCTCGATCGTAGTGATACACATATTCATAATATTGAAGCCAAAAGATGCAAAGTTAATAATGATAGTGCAACTTATTTGTGGCACTGCTGTTTGGGTCATATTGGTATAAAACGCATGAAGAAACTCCATGCTGATGGGCTGTTGGAATCACTTGATTGTGAATCACTTGATGCTTGCGAACCATGCCTCATGGGAAAGATGACTAAGACTCCGTTCTCTGGAACAATGGAGCGAGCAACTGAGTTATTGGAAATAATACATACTGATGTATGCGGTCCGATGAGTGTTGAGGCTCGCGGCGGGTATCGTTATTTTCTGACCTTCACAGATGATTTGAGCAGATATGGGTATATCTACTTGATGAAACATAAGTCTGAAACATTTGAAAAGTTCAAAGAATTTCAGAGTGAAGTGGAAAATCATCGTAACAAGAAAATAAAGTTTCTACGATTTGATCGTGGAGGTGAATATTTGAGTTATGAGTTTGGTCTTCATTTGAAACAATGTGGAATAGTTTCGCAACTCACGCCACCTGGAACACCATAGCGTAATGGTGTGTCCGAACGTCGAAACCGTACTTTATTAGATATGGTGTGATCTATGATGTCTCTTACCGATTTACCACTATCGATTTGGGGTTATGCATTAGAGAAAACTACATTCACGTTAAATAGGGCACCATCTAAATCCGTTGAGACGACACCGTGTGAACTATGGTTTGGCAAGAAACCTAAGCCGTCATTTCTTAAAGTTTGGTGTTGCGATGCTTATGTGAAAAAGCTTCAACCTGATAAGCTCGAACCCAAATTGGAGAAATGTGTCTTCATAGGATACCCAAAGGAAACTATTGGGTACACCTTCTATCACAGATCCGAAGGCAAGATATTCGTTGCTAAGAATGGATCCTTTCTAGAGAAGGAGTTTCTCTCGAAAGAAGTGAGTGGGAGGAAAGTAGAACTTGATGAGGTAATTGTATCTACTCTTGAATTGAAAGTAGTTCATCACAGAAATCAGTTCCAGTGATGCCTACACCCATTAGTGAGGAAGCTAATGGTGATGATCATGAAACTTCAAATCAAGTTACTACCAAACTTTGTAGGTTAACCAGAGCACGTTCCGCACCAGAGTGGTACGGTTATCCCATTCTGGAAGTCATGTTACTAGACCATGACAAACCTACAAACTATGAGGAAGCGATGATGAGCCCAGATTCCGATAAATGGCTTGAGGCCATGAAATCTAAGATAGGATCCATATATAAGAACAGAGTGTGGACTTTGATGGACTTGCCCAATGATCGGCAAGCCATTGAGAATAAATGGATCTTCAAGAGGAAGACGGACGCTGATGGTAGTGTTACTATCTACAAAGCTCGAATTGTCGCAAAAAGGTTTTTCGACAAGTTCAAGGTGTTGACTACGATGAGTTTTTCTCACTCGTAACGATGCTTAAGTCTGTCCGAATCATGTTAGCAATTGCCGCATTTTATGAACTCTGGCAAATGGATATCAAAACTGCATTCCTTAATGGATTTACTAAAGAAAAGTTGTATATGATGCAACCAGAAGGTTTTGTCAATCCTAAAGGTGCTAACAAAATGTGCAAGCTCCAGCGATCCATCTATGGACTGGTGCAAGCATCTCCGAGTTGGAATATACGCTTTGATGAGTTGATCAAAGCATATGGTTTTATACAGACTTGCGATGAAGCCTGTATTTACAAGAAAGTGAGTGGGAGCACTATAGCCTTTCTGATAAGTATATGTGAATGACATATTGTTGATCGGAAATGATGTAGAATTTTCTGGAAAGCATAAAGGAGTGTTTGAAAGGAGTTTTTTCAAAGAAAGACCTCGGTGAAGCTGCTTACATATTGGGCATCAAGATCTATAGAGATAGATCAAGACGCTTGATAAGATTTGTCAATGAGTACATACCTTGACAAGATTTTGAAGTAGTTCAAAATGGAACAGTCAAAGAAGGAGTTCTTGCCTGTATTGCAAGGTGTAAAGTTGAGTAAGACTCAAAACCCGACCACGGCAGAAAATAGAAAGAGAATGAAAGTCATTCCCTATGCCTCAGCCATAGGTTCTATAAAGTATGCTATGTTGTGTACCAGACCTATTGTGTACCTTGCCATGAGTTTGGCAAGGGGGTACAATAGTGATCCAGGAGTGGATCACTAGACAACGGTCAAAATTATCCTTAGTGGAATAAGGACATGTTTCTCGGTTATGGAGGTGACAAAAAGTTCGTCGTAAAGGGTTACGTCGATGCAAGCTTTGACACTGATCCGGATGACTCTACGTCTCAATCTGGATACATATTGAAAGTGGGAGCGATTAGCTAGAGTAGCTCCGTGCAGAGCATTGTAGACATAGAAAATTTGCAAAATACATATGACTGACAGACCCGTTGACTAAACTTCTTTCACAAGCAAAACATGATCACTCTTTGGGTGTTAATCACATAGCGATGTGAACTAGATTATTGACTCTAGTAAACCCTTTGGGTTTTAGTCACATGGAGATGTAAGCTAATCACATAAAGATGTGACTATTGGTGTTAAATCACATGACGATGTGAACTAGATTATTGACTCTAGTGCAAGTGGGAGACTGAAGAAAATATGCCCTAGAGGCAATAACAAAGTTGTTATTTATATTTCCTTACATCATGATAAATGTTTATTATTCATGCTAGAATTGTATTACCGGAAACTTAGTACATGTGTGAATACATAGACAAAACAGAATGTCCCTAGTATGCCTCTACTTGACTAGCTCGTTAATCGAAGATGGTTAAGTTTCCTGACCATAGACATGTGTTGTCATTTATTGAATGGGATCACATCATTAGGAGAATGATGTGATGGACAATACCCATCCGTTAGCTTAGCATGTTGATCGTTCAGTTTTATTTCTATTGCTTTCTTCATGACTTATACATATTCCTTTGACTATGAGATTATGCAACTCCCGAATATCGGAGGAACACCTTGTGTGCTATCAAACGTCACAACGTAATAGGGTGATTATAAATATGCTCTACAGGTGTATCCGAAGGTGTTTGTTGGGTTGGCATAGATCGAGATTAGGATTTGTCACTCCGAGTATCGGAGAGGTATCTCTGGGCCCTCTCGGTAATGCACATCACTATAAGCCTTGCAAGCAATGTGACTAATGAGTTAGTTGCGGGATGATGCATTACGGAACGAGTAAAGAGACTTGCCGGTAACGAGATTGAACTAGGTATGATGATACCGACGATCGAATCTCGGGCAAGTAACATACCGATGACAAAGGGAATGACGTATGTTGTTATGCGGTTTGACCGATAAAGATCTTCGTAGAATATGTAGGAGCCAATATGAGCATCCAGGTTCTGCTATTGATTATTGATCGGAGATGTGTCTCGGTCATGTCTACATAGTTCTCGAACCCGTAGGGTCCGCACGCTTAACGTTTGATGACGATTTGTATTATGAGTTATGTGATTTGATGACCGAAGTTTGTTTGGAGTCCCGGATGAGATCACGGACATGGCGAGGAGTCTTGAAATGGTCGAGAGGTAAAGATTCATATATTGAAGGCTATATTCAGACATCGGAAAGGTTCCGAGTGATTCGGGTGTTTTTTCGGAGTACCGGGGAGTTACGGGAATTCACCGGGAGAAGTAATGGGCCTTATTGGGCCATACGGGAAAAGAGGAGGCGGGCCAAGGGGGGTGGCGCCCCCCCATGGGTCCGAATTGGACTAGGGGAAGGGGGCAGCGCCCCCCTTGCCTTTTCCTACTCCCTCTCTCTTTCCCTCTTTCCTTCTCTCCTACTCCGAAAAGGAAAGGGATTCCTACTAGGACTTGGAAGTCCTAGTAGGACTCCATACTCTTGGCGTGCCCCTAGAGGGTCGGCCTCTCTCCCTCCCTCCTTTATATACGTGGGAGGGGGCACCCCAAAAGCACTCCAAGATTTGTCTTAGCCGTGTGCGGTTCCCCCTCCACAGTTACACACCTCGGACATATCGTCGTAGTGCTTAGGCGAAGCCCTGCGCTGGTAACTTCATCATCACCGTTGCCACGCCGTCATGCTGACGAAACTCTCCCTCGACCCTCTACTGGATCAAGAGTTCGAGGGACGTCATCGAGCTGAACGTGTGCTGAACTCGGAGGTGCCGTACGTTCGGTACTAGATCGGTTGGATTGTGAAGAAGTTCGACTACATCAACCGCGTTAAACTAACGCTTCCGCTTTCGGTCTATGAGGGTACGTGGACACTGATACGTCTCCGACGTATCTACTTTTCCTAACGCTTTTCCTCTTGTTTTGGACTCTAATTTGCATGATGTGGATGAAACTAACCCCGGACTGACGCTGTTTTCAGCAGAACTACCATGGTGTTGTTTTTGTGCAGAAATAAAAGTTCTCGGAATGGAACGTAACTTTGCAAGGATTTTTTATACAATAAACTAGAATTTCTAGAGCCAAGACCCACCGGACGGGGGCACCTGGGTGGGCACAACCCACCAGGGCGCACCCCCCTCCTGGCGCGCCCAGGTGGGTTGTCCCCACCTGATGGCCCCGCTGACCCTGAAACCGACGCTATAAAATCACATTATTCCAGAAAAAAATAAGGGTGAAAGAATTATCGCGATCCACAAGACGGAGCCGCCGTCACCTCCTGTTCTTCATCAGGAGGCCAGATCTGGAGTCCGTTTGGGGCTCTGGAGAGGGGGGTCTTCATTCTTTATCATCACCAACCCTTCTCCATCGCCAATTCCATGATGCTCCCCACCGGGAGTGAGTAATTCCTTCATAGGCTTGCTGGTCGGTGAGGAGTTGGATGAGATTCATTAATCGAGTTAGTTTTGTTAGGGCTTGATCCCTAGTATCCACTATGTTCTAAGATTGATGTTGCTATGACTTTGCTATGCTTAATGCTTGTCACTTTGGGCCCGAGTGCCATGAACTAAGATCTGAACCATTTATGTTATCACAATTATATCCATGTTTTAGATCCGATCTGCAAGTTATAGTCACGTACTACGTGTTATGATCCGGCAACCCCGGAGTGACAATAGTCGGGACCACTCCCGGTGATGACCGTAGTTTGAGGAGTTCATGTATTCACTATGTGTTAATGCTTTGTTCCGGTTCTCTATTAAAAGGAGGCCTTAATATCCCTTAGTTTCCAACATGGACCCCACTGCCACGGGAGGGTAGGACAAAAGATGTCATGCAAGTTCTTTCCATAAGCACGTATGACTATTTACGGAATACATGCCTACATTATATTGACGAACTGGAGCTAGTGCCGTATCGCCCTAGGTTATAACTATCTCATGATGAATATCATCCAACAAGTCAGCGACCCAATGCCTACGAATTTATCTTATATTGTTCTTGCTAAGTTACCACTTTTATCGTAACTGTTGCACTTGCTACAAAATTACTGCTATCACTGTTACCGTTACCATTGCTACTGATCACTTTGCTGTAGATAATTAATCTCCAGGTGTGGTTGAATTGACAACTCAGCTGCTAATACCTTCAAATATTCTTTGGCTCCCCTTGTGTCGAATCTATAAATTTGGGTTGAATATTGTACCCTCGAAAACTGTTGCGATCCCCTATACTTGTGGGTTATCAAGACCTTTTTCTGGCGCCGTTGCCGGGGAGCATAGCTATATTTGTTGAGTCACTTGGGATTATTATCAATTTATCACTATGAAGAATCTGAAGGATGCTAAGACTAAGATATTTCCCTCAAAGACGAGGGGAGGTAAGGAACTGCCATCCAGTTCTGCTTTAGATTCACCTTCTGTTATAAGTAAACTTGCAACACTACCACATGCTATCAATTCTAATATGTCGCAAGTTATTGATGATGCTACTTCTGCTATGGATAATGCTTATGATGATGCTAGTACCTTGCTTGATAATGATGATGTGCCACTTGGTGAATTTCTTGATGAACAAATTGCTAGAGTAATACAACATGATGTTGTTGAATCTGATGATGAGCTTGAAACTGAAACTCCTGAAACACCTGCTAGAACTAGCCTTCCTAGATATGAATTGCCTAAGGTATCGGAAGGTTATGTTATGAATGAGGAGACAACTATAGATATTCTTGCTTGTAAGGATAGAGATGATCTAGAGAAATTACTATGCAAGTATAAAGAAAATCTCTGAACGCTAGAATGAAATATGACCCTAAGTTTGCTACTTCACCTATCTTTATTGATGATAAGGATTATGAATTCTCTGTCGACACAGAGTTAATTACTTTGGTTGAATCTGATCCTTTCCATTGTTATGAAATTGAAACTGTTGTGGCACATCTTACTAAGTTGAATGATATAGCTACCCTTTTTACTCATGATGAGAAAACTCACTAGTACTTTATTCTCAAATTATTTCCTTTCTCATTAAAGGGTGATGCTAAAGCTTGGTACAATACTCTTGCTCCTGGTTGTGTGCATAGTCCCCATGATATGATTTATTACTTCTCTGAAAAATATTTCAATGCTCATAAGAAACAAGCTGCTTTATAGGAAATATTTAACTTTGTGCAAACTAAAGAAGAGAGTCTCCCACAAGCTTGGGGGAGGCTTTGCCAATTACTTAATGCTTTGCCTGATCATCCTCTTAAGAAAAATGAAATACTTGATATCTTCTATAATGGACTAACCAATGCTTCTAGGGACTTCCTAGATAGTTGTGCTGGTTGTGTGTTCAGGGAACATACTGTTGGCAAGTTGAAGAATTATTGAATAACATATTGAAAAATTATGATGATTGGACTCTTCCTGAACCACCGCCTAAACCCACTCCGAAGAAGAGGGGTATATTATATCTCAGTCCTGAAGATATGCAAGAGGCAAAGAAATCTATGAAGGAAAAAGGTATTAAAGCTGAAGATGTTAAAAATTTACCTCCTATTGAAGAAATACATGGGCTTAATACACCACCACTGCCCAAGGTGGTAGAGGTAAATTATTTAATGAAGTTCAATGATAATGACAATCCTCACAATATGCACCCTAGTCAATGCCTTTATGAGTTTGAGAATTACATTAGAAAAAAAGATCACTTCAATGCAAATGTTATGAAACAATTGAAGTATAATTCTGATATGATTGCTCGCTTGAGTGACTTGTTATTTAGAATCTCAAATGATGTTAAAGGTGTTGGAAAACGTGCTTCTATGGTTCAAACTCAATTCGAACAAGTTGCTAAATCTCAAAGAGAGTTGCTTGATGAAATGAATAATAATATACATGACTTTGTTGTTAGAGTTGCAACTAGAGGAGGTAAAATGACTCAGGAACCACTTTATCCTGAGGGACACCCAAAAAGAATAGAACAAGATTCACAAAGAGTTAACACTGGTGCACCTAGTCCTTCTAGAAATAAAAAGAAGAAGAAAAATGATAGGACTTTGCATGCTTCTAGTGAACCTGAAATAGAAAAACCTCATGATAATGATAATGAAACTTCTATCTCAGATGCTGAAACTCAATCTGGTAATGAACACTCACCTAGTGATAATGAAAAAGATAATGATTAGGTTCATGAAGACACTCAAACAAATAATAAAGAACCAGACAATGATGTTGAGATAGAACCACCTGTTGATCTTGATAACCCACAACCTAAGAATAAAAGATATGATAAAAGTGACTTTGTGGCTAGAAAACACGGTAAAGAAAGAGAACCGTGGGTTCAAAAACCTATGCCTTTTCCACCTAAGTCAACTAAAAGGAAAGATGATGAAGAATTTGAACGCTTTGCTGAAATGCTGAGGCCAGTCTTTTTGCGTATTCGCTTGACTGATATCTTGAAAATGCCTCCTTATGCAAAGTATATGAAAGACATCATCACTAATAAGAGAAAAATACCGGAAGCTAAAATCTCCACTATGCTTGCTAATTACACTTTTAAAGATGGAGTACCTAAAAAACTTGGAGATCCAGGAATACCAACTATACCTTGCTCTATCAAAAAGAATTATGTGAAAACTGCTTTGTGTGATTTAGGAGTTGGTGTTAGTGTTATGCCTTTCTCTTTATATAAAAGACTTGATTTGAATAAACTCACACCTACTGAAATATCTTTGCAAATGGCCGACAAATCAACTGCCATACCTATCGGTATATGTGAGGATGTGCCCGTTGTTGTTGCTAATGTTACTATTTTGATTGACTTTGTTATACTTGAGATGCCCGAGGACGACAACATGTCGATTATCCTTGGAAGACCCTTCTTGAATACTGCAGGGGCTATTATTGATTGCAATAAAAGCAAGGTCACGTTTCATATTAATGGTAATGAGCATACGGTGCACTTTCCAAAGAAACAATTCCAAGTGAATGGTATTAATGTTATTGAAAAATCTCCGACAATCACTATTGGAAGTTTTCAAATACCTCTACCTACTGCCAAAAAGAAATATGAAATGCTTATTGTTGGGGACATCCATATCCCCGTTGAGGTAACCTAGTGATTTATGAAAGTTCTTCGGTTTCATGCTAATCGAAAGTGGTTGTTAATAAGACCTGATCAACCTTATTAATGAATCATTTTTTAGAGGTATGAAGTTGATGAATTTAGTAAGCACTACCTTCTGTCCGTACTTTTAGTTTTCTGTTTTTATTAGTTAAATAAAATAAAATGCCATGTTTTGTCTGTTTTCTGAATTTCCCGTGCAATAAAAAATGACCCAAAAATAAAAGTTCTCAGAATGCTCTAAAAATTTAATACGATTTTTTTCTGAATATTTCTGAATTTCTGGTGCAAATAATATCGGAGGGAAGTGCACGAGGTGGGCACACCCCACTTGGGCGCGCCAGGACCCCCAGGCGCGCCCTGGTGGGTTGTCGTCCCCACGTGGCCCCCCTCACTTATCTCTTCACACCACATCATCACTTACCTCCAAAAAAAATTCTCCATTGCTCTCTCTCTCTCTCCCGTGTTCTTGCTCTCAAACTCGCAGATTTTGATCTCTTTGCTCGAAGCTCTATTTCTGAAACTGTTTCGGGGGATTATTGCTTGGTATGTGACTCCACCGTTTGTCTAATTAGTTTTTGTTTTAGTGGTTTATATTTTGAATAATTAGCTACTCTTGGTGCTGCTGTAGATGAGCTTGCATGTTGAATTCTTAGAGTTCTAAGTAGTTTGAATGCTTGCTATGGCCTCTATGTATCCCTATGAGTAGTTGCTATCAATTTTGTGAAGTTTTGTCAATAAAAAATTGTGGACTAAAAATTTCAGAATTTTGGTTCATAGGAAAAGGATGAATATCTTTAGGAAGTTTGCTTCTAAGAAGAACTCCAAGGGTGTTATTGGGGAGTCATCTGACATCGATCTCCATCCTCGGAGGTTGGCGGAGGTACGGCCGTGCGAATGGCCGCACACCCAGTTCATGGAAGAGGTTGGAATCCTTCAGGAGTTCACGCAATATGTTGCTAATGTCGGCCTCACCGACTTCATCACAGATGAGTGTGAACATCATCAAATCCTCACAAACATCTTTGTTCAAAGTTTTACGTTCCTTTCTAGGAATAATCCTCCTGAGATGCAGTTTGATTTATATGCTGAAACCCATCAAATACCACTTACTGAATTTTGTAACATATGCATGATCCCTTCTGACGGGAGCTTAGCTGAGCCTAGGCCGGCTGAGTTTGAGGCCTTTTATCACACCTTGACAGTGGGAGATGAGAGAGGGGTGTCAGCTATCACTGCCGCTGGCTTGCATTTTCCTGTTGTTCATTGCTTTGCTCTTTTCATTGCAAAATGCTTGCTTGCTAGAGAGAAGGTGGGTGCACTCAGTTCACCAGACCTTGCTGTTTTACGTCGTGCACTAGAGGGCAACAACACTTATAGCTTGGGAGCTATTGTGGCTCGTCGCCTCCACATTAATAAGTCCAAGGGTAAAATACATGGTGGGATTTTTGCTACTCGTTTGGCGGCTCACTTTAATGTTGAGATACGCCATCATGATTACTCACTGACCAAGGTTTACCTAGACCGTGTAGCCATGGATCACCACCATTTTACTGATATCGAATCTCCTAACATCCCTATTCCATATAACCTGGTTTTTTGTGTGGGGACTCATGATATTATTCCATTGCCTGCTCCTGCTTTGTTTGATTCTGTTGCCAGGGGCGGATATAGGATTATGCCTGCAGACATCATTGCCTACCGAAATGCTCAGGCTACTGCAGAGGCAGAGGAGGAGCCTCGGCAGTGGGATGAGTGGATGCCCGCTGCTCAGTACCCCAACTACTATCCAGGATACTAATCGACTACCAAGTTAGGCCAAAAGCCTAAGCTTGGGGGAGTACGTGTTTCCCACCGACATCACATTCATGTCCACTTATTCCATTTGTCGGTGTTCACAATTTTTCATTGTATCATCCATGCTTAGATTTATTTTCTTGCTTTCTTCTTGTGTGTTTGAAAAACCTTAGAAAAACCAAAAAAATTAGTTGTAGTTAGTTTACTTTCTATGCATGCTTAGTAGTAATATTAAAAAGAAAACCCAAAAAGACTACCTTGTTCTTCTTTTGCTTGTTGGGAGCTTTCCCGTGTAAATAGTTTTTCTCGTTTTTGCTTTTCCCTTTTATTTGCTTGTTCAAGAAAAGCAAAAACTGCAAAAATATTTCAGTGTGTTTCTTTGAATTTCTTTTCTTTCTATTCGAGTCTTACCGAGGAGAAGACCATGATGAAAATGTTGAGTGGCTCTCATATGAATAATTGTTGATCTAATAAAGAGCCCATTTTACCTTGTCTTCTCCTATTGAATAAAATGTTTTGCAGATTCCAGCTTAGTCCACGGCACTCTTGCACTATTATTATTTCCACATCGTTCGGTCGTGCAAGTGAAAGGCAATAATGCCGATATTCGATGAACTGGCCGTGGCAGAGAGAAAACGGTATGAACTCGACTTGTTCTGTTTGTGTAAATATGTTTAACCTAGTATCCATGATTCAACCCATTATGATTAAACATGTTTGCAATGACAATTAGAGATTATAGTTCTCATGCCATGCATAAGTAGCTGGGAGTGGATAATGATTTATCTTGGATATCAATATTGCGTTAAAATGATTGTGATGTAGTATGATGATATGGTATCCTCCTCTGAATGTTCGAGTGGCTTGACTTGGCACATGTTTATGCATTTAGTTGAATCAAAACCAACATAGCCTCTATGATATTTATGTTCATGGTGTTCATATCCTACTCATGCTAGTGTCCAATGTTACTTATGCATAATGCATGTTTATGATCGTTGTTGCTCTCTAGTTGGCCGCTTCTCAATCTAATTGCTAGCCTTCGCCTGTACTAAGTGGGAATTCTGCTTGTACATCAAAAACCTTGAACCCAAAAGTTATTCCAGATGAGTCCACCATACCTACCTATATGCGGTATTACCCTGCCGTCCTAAGTAAATTTGCATGTGCCACCTCTAAAACCTTCAAATAAATATCCTTTTTGTGTGCCTGGATCGTTCATGGAATGACAGGAGGTGGTCGGTATCTTCCAGGCTAAGCGGGTTATTCTTAGGTCGAGTGTTTATTCACTCGCCATCGCACGAGAAAAGGGCGGTAATAGGGAATCCCAGTCCCGAACTCAAAAATGCAAATAATTAAACAAAACTCCCCCGGGACTGTTGTTGGTTTGGACGGCACCCATTGTTTCGGACAAGCCATGGAATGTGATTGTTGGTGGAGGGGGAGTAAACCTTTACTTTTATCGCTTGGGAACCGCCACTAGCGTGCTTAGCATGGAAGATATTAATAACTGATGGTCGTGAAGTAAATGAGAAGGGTGCATGTCTCAAAATATCATTTACCTCTATTTTGAAACTTGAGCTCTGGCACCTCTGCAAATCACTTCTTCCCTCTGCGAAGGGACTATCTATTTACTTTTATGTTGTGTCATCACCTTCTAAAACAAGCGCTAGAACCTGAGAGCACAGCTGTCATGACTTATGCATTGTGTGTAGCTAATGTTGGGTGCATCATGAATGGATATTTTCTACCATGAATTACAATGTTTAGTCGCTGCTTGAACTTTGGAGGTGCTTTGCATTTATGTTTTGCGGTCTCAGAAAGGGCTAGCGAGATACCACTATTGTCATATTATATCATGGTTGTTTTGATAACGTGTTGCCGTTTGAGATACCTTATTATTGCTCGCTAGCTGATTATGTCATTGATATGAGTTAATATAATTTTTAAGAGTTATTGTCGGCATGGTTAGTTATAATGTTGTCTGAAAACTTGGGTGCTGTTTAAGCTTATTTATGCAAACAAGAGCAAAAGAGTTCGTAAAAGTTTTTCTTTTTCACTTTCAGTTTATCAACTGAATTGCTTGAGGACAAGCAAAGGTTTAAGCTTGGGGGAGTTGATACGTCTCCGACGTATCTACTTTTCCTAACGCTTTTCCTCTTGTTTTGGACTCTAATTTGCATGATTTGGATGAAACTAACCCCAGACTGACGCTGTTTTCAGCAGAACTACCATGGTGTTGTTTTTTGCAGAAATAAAGTTCTCGGAATGGAACGAAACTTTGCGAGGATTTTTTATACAATAAACAAGAATTTCTAGAGCCAAGACCCACCGGAGGGGGGTGATACGTCCATTTTGCATCATGTTTTCTTACTGTTATTTATAATGTTTTTATCCATAATAATGCTTTTTGGAGTAATTCTAATGCCTTTTCTCTCATAATTTGCAAGGTACACACAAAGAGGGAGAATTCCGGCAGCTGGAAATCTGGACCTGAAAAAGCTACGCCAGGCCACCTATTCTGCACAACTCCAAATGAGCTGCAACTCCACGAGGATTTTTTATGGAATATTTAAGAAATACTGGAGCCAATAAACACCAGAGGGGGGCCACCAGGTGGGCACAACCCACCTGGGCGCGCCCTGGTGGGTTGTGGCCTCCTCGGCCTACCTCCGGTGCCGATCTTCTGGTATATAAGTGATTTTGACCTAGAAAAAATAAGGAGAAGGCTTTTGGGAAGGAGCACCGCCATCTCGAGGCGGAACTTGGGCAGGAGCACTTTTGCCCTCTGGCGGAGCGATTCTGCCGGGGGAACTTCCCTCCCGGAGGGGGAAATCGTCGTCATCATCATCACCAACAACTCTCCCATCTTGGGGAGGGTAATCTCCATCAACATCTTCACCAGCACCATCTCATCTCAAACCCTAGTTCATCTCTTGTATTCAATCTTGTTACCGGAACTATAGATTGTTGCTAGGGGGTGACTAGTAGTGTTGATTACATCTTGTAGTTGATTACTATATGGTTTATTTGGTGGAAGATTATTGATACGTCTCCAACGTATCTATAATTTATGAAGTATTCATGCTATTATATTATCCATCTTAGATGTTTTATATGCTATTTTATATGATTTTTGGGACTAACCTATTAACCTAGAGCCCAGTGCCAGTTTCTGTTTTTCCCTTGTTTTTGAGTTTTACAGAAAAGGAATACCAAACGGAGTCCAATTAACGTGCCAATTTTTGATGATTTTTTATGGACCAAAAGAAGCCCCTGGAGTAAAAGAGTTGGGCCAGAAGAGTCCCGGGCTGTCCACGAGGGTGGGGGGCGCGCCCACCCCCTGGGCGTGGGCCCCTGCTTCATGGATGACTCGGAGACCCTCCTGACGTGAAACCAACGCCAAAAATTCCTATAAATACAGAAACCCCCAGAAAATAACCTAGATCAGAAGTTCCGCCGCCGCAAGCCTCTGTAGCCACAAGAAATCAATCTAGGCCCTCTCTGGCACCCTGCCGGAGGGGGCCATCATCACCGGAGGCCATGGAGGAGGATCCCGGAGGGGCCATCATCGCCATGAAGGCCAAGGACCAGAGGGAGAACCTCTCCCCATCTAGGGGGGAGGCCATGGAGGAGGAAGCACAAGGGGGAGAACCTCTCCTCCTCTCTCTCGGTGGCGCCGGAGTGCCATCGGGAGGGGAATCATCGCCGCGGTGATCGTCTTCATCAACATCACCATCATCATCACCATCCTCATATATTTTACGCGGTCCACTCTCCCGCACCCCGCTGTAATCCCTACTTGAACATGGTGCTTTATGCCACATATTATGATCCAATGATGTGTTGCCATCCTATGATGTTTTGAGTAGATATCCTTTGTCTTTGGGTTGATTGATGATATAGATTGGTATGAGTTGTATGTTTTATTTTGGTGCTGTCCTATTGTGCCCTCCGTGTCGCGCAAGCGTGAGGGATTACTGTTGTAGGGTGTTGCAATATGTTTATGATTCGCTTATAGTGGGTTGCTCGAGTGACAGAAGCATAAACCCGAGTAAGGGGGTTGTTGCGTATGGGATAAAGGGGACTTGATGCTTTAATGCTATGGTTGGGTTTTACCTTAATGATCTTTAGTAGTTGCGGATGCTTGCTAGAGTTCCAATCATAAGTGCATATGATCCAATAAGAGAAAGTATGTTAGCTTATGCCTCTCCCTCATATGAAGTTGCAATGACGACCACCGGTCTTGTTAACAATTGCCTAGGACAATTCCGCACACCGATCCATCATTATTCCACACTCGCTATTTATAATATTTAGTAATATATTCTAACTTTATGATAACAGCACCTACTTTTATGTTTTAGCTCTCCGATACCATGCAAAGTTATCCTCTTCATACCCACAACATAGTTTTCTTTCTCGTTTCTAGTTGGAAGCAAACGTTCGGTGTACGTAGAGTTGTATCAGTGGCAGATAGGACTTGAGAGAATATTGATCTTACCTTTGGCTCCTTGTGGGTTCGACACTCCATACTTATCACTTCCACCTTTGGAAATTGCTACGATGATTCCCTGCACTTGGGGATTATCAAGCTCTTTTCTGGCGCCGTTGCCGGGGAGCAATAGCGTGGGGTTGATATTCTCGTGTGTGCTTGTTTGCTTTCTTCACTAAGTACATTTTGTTTTTCCTTTTTGTTTCTATTTAGTTGTGGGTGAAACATACAATTTTTTTTAAAATAATGAAAATACCAACAAAAAAAAACTTGTCTCTCATGCCTAAAAAGTTTTTCAAAAAGAGAAGTGATTGGAAAGTTATGCATTGAAGAAGTGAGGGTCGACCTTGAGCACTTGTGTTCATGCTCATGGAAACAATGTAGAATTTTTCATGGAAGTTTCTCTGTAAATAATTATCCCCTTGTGTATATCCATTGTATTATAAAAATAATGTGCCAAGCTTTGGTTTTAGGATGATTAGATTGCTTGTTTACTATGTGCAGAACAAAAACAGAAACTTTGGCTGTAGTGCGTGATTTTACATTTTTTACTGGAAGGTCAAATGGGTCTGAAACTTTTTGTACATTACTTATGTACAAATTCTTTAAATTTTCATATTTATTTAATAATTTTTGGAGTTACATAAGTTTAGTAAACTTCCATATTACTACAGACTGTCCTGTTTTTGACAGATTCTGTTTTTCGCGTGTTGTTTGCTTATTTTGATGAATCTATGGCTAGTATCGGGGGGTATGAACCATAGAGAAGTTGGAATACAGTAGGTTTAACACCAATATAAATAAATAATAAGTTTTCAACAGTACCTAAAGGTAGTGATTTGCTTCATTATACTAACGGATCTCACAAAGTTTTTGTTAAAGTTTTGTGTGGATGAAGTGTTCGAAGATCGAGGAGCTATCAAGATGAGAAGAATAAAGAGAGGCAAGAGTTCAAGCTTGGGGATTCCCAAGGCACCCCAAGTAAATATTTCAAAGGATACTCAAGCATCTAAGCTTGGGGATGCCCCGGTTGGCATCCCATCTTTCTTCTTCAACAAATATCGGTATACCTCGGTTTTTGTTTTGTTCACATGATTTGTGTCCTTTGTGTTTTTGTTTTTCCTTTAGAAACCATGCTAGTATGAGATAGCCCTTCTTCAATTTATAGAATACTTCATGTGCTTCACTTATATCTTTTAAGTATGATCTTATAGAATTGCTCTTTGTGCTTCACTTAAATCTTTTGAGTATGGTTTTATAAGAATGCTTCGTGTGCTTCACTTATACATTTTGAGCTTGGATATTGGTTAGCCTATATTAATTGTAGAATACTCCATGAACTTCACTTATATTTTTTGGAGTATGAATAATACTATCATCTAAGGTGGGTTTGGAAGAGTGTCGACTTTAGGAATTAGTGATCCCACTATTCCGAATGAGAAGAATTTTGCTTATGTGAAGAGTAGAAAAATTTCTATGCTTATAGATCATGAAAAGAATGCTTTATGTGATGGTTATATTGTTGAATTCATTCATTATTCTACTGAAAAATATTATGAGGGAGGAATATATGCTTGTAGGAGTTGCAATAATATCAAGTTTCCTCTCTATGCGCTTAAAGTTTTGAAGTTATACTTGTTTTACCTTCCTATGCTAGTTGATTCTTGTTCCTATAAATTATGTGCTCACAAAATCCTTAGTCATAGGAAGTGGGTTATATTTAAATGTGCTAGTCATATTCTTCATGATGCTCTCTTTATGTCCCAATTCTTATCTTTTATGTGAGCATCATTGAAATCATCATGCCTAGCTAAAAGGCATTAAAGAAAAGCGCTTGTTGGGAGACAACCCAATATTTACCATTACTGTTTTTGTGTGTTTACATGATTAAGCTACTGTATTAATCATGTTTTATAGCTTTTGTTTCAATAGGGGGGGGGGGGGGGGGGGGGGGGGGGGGGGGGGGGGGGGGGGGGGGGGGGGGGGGGGGGGGGGGGGGGGGGGGGGGGGGGGGGGGGGGGGGGGGGGGGGGGGGGGGGGGGGGGGGGGGGGGGGGGGGGGGGGGGGGGGGGGGGGGGGGGGGGGGGGGGGGGGGGGGGGGGGGGGGGGGGGGGGGGGGGGGGGGGGGGGGGGGGGGGGGGGGGGGGGGGGGGGGGGGGGGGGGGGGGGGGGGGGGGGGGGGGGGGGGGGGGGGGGGGGGGGGGGGGGGGGGGGGGGGGGGGGGGGGGGGGGGGGGGGGGGGGGGGGGGGGGGGGGGGGGGGGGGGGGGGGGGGGGGGGGGGGGGGGGGGGGGGGGGGGGGGGGGGGGGGGGGGGGGGGGGGGGGGGGGGGGGGGGGGGGGGGGGGGGGGGGGGGGGGGGGGGGGGGGGGGGGGGGGGGGGGGGGGGGGGGGGGGGGGGGGGGGGGGGGGGGGGGGGGGGGGGGGGGGGGGGGGGGGGGGGGGGGGGGGGGGGGGGGGGGGGGGGGGGGGGGGGGGGGGGGGGGGGGGGGGGGGGGGGGGGGGGGGGGGGGGGGGGGGGGGGGGGGGGGGGGGGGGGGGGGGGGGGGGGGGGGGGGGGGGGGGGGGGGGGGGGGGGGGGGGGGGGGGGGGGGGGGGGGGGGGGGGGGGGGGGGGGGGGGGGGGGGGGGGGGGGGGGGGGGGGGGGGGGGGGGGGGGGGGGGGGGGGGGGGGGGGGGGGGGGGGGGGGGGGGGGGGGGGGGGGGGGGGGGGGGGGGGGGGGGGGGGGGGGGGGGGGGGGGGGGGGGGGGGGGGGGGGGGGGGGGGGGGGGGGGGGGGGGGGGGGGGGGGGGGGGGGGGGGGGGGGGGGGGGGGGGGGGGGGGGGGGGGGGGGGGGGGGGGGGGGGGGGGGGGGGGGGGGGGGGGGGGGGGGGGGGGGGGGGGGGGGGGGGGGGGGGGGGGGGGGGGGGGGGGGGGGGGGGGGGGGGGGGGGGGGGGGGGGGGGGGGGGGGGGGGGGGGGGGGGGGGGGGGGGGGGGGGGGGGGGGGGGGGGGGGGGGGGGGGGGGGGGGGGGGGGGGGGGGGGGGGGGGGGGGGGGGGGGGGGGGGGGGGGGGGGGGGGGGGGGGGGGGGGGGGGGGGGGGGGGGGGGGGGGGGGGGGGGGGGGGGGGGGGGGGGGGGGGGGGGGGGGGGGGGGGGGGGGGGGGGGGGGGGGGGGGGGGGGGGGGGGGGGGGGGGGGGGGGGGGGGGGGGGGGGGGGGGGGGGGGGGGGGGGGGGGGGGGGGGGGGGGGGGGGGGGGGGGGGGGGGGGGGGGGGGGGGGGGGGGGGGGGGGGGGGGGGGGGGGGGGGGGGGGGGGGGGGGGGGGGGGGGGGGGGGGGGGGGGGGGGGGGGGGGGGGGGGGGGGGGGGGGGGGGGGGGGGGGGGGGGGGGGGGGGGGGGGGGGGGGGGGGGGGGGGGGGGGGGGGGGGGGGGGGGGGGGGGGGGGGGGGGGGGGGGGGGGGGGGGGGGGGGGGGGGGGGGGGGGGGGGGGGGGGGGGGGGGGGGGGGGGGGGGGGGGGGGGGGGGGGGGGGGGGGGGGGGGGGGGGGGGGGGGGGGGGGGGGGGGGGGGGGGGGGGGGGGGGGGGGGGGGGGGGGGGGGGGGGGGGGGGGGGGGGGGGGGGGGGGGGGGGGGGGGGGGGGGGGGGGGGGGGGGGGGGGGGGGGGGGGGGGGGGGGGGGGGGGGGGGGGGGGGGGGGGGGGGGGGGGGGGGGGGGGGGGGGGGGGGGGGGGGGGGGGGGGGGGGGGGGGGGGGGGGGGGGGGGGGGGGGGGGGGGGGGGGGGGGGGGGGGGGGGGGGGGGGGGGGGGGGGGGGGGGGGGGGGGGGGGGGGGGGGGGGGGGGGGGGGGGGGGGGGGGGGGGGGGGGGGGGGGGGGGGGGGGGGGGGGGGGGGGGGGGGGGGGGGGGGGGGGGGGGGGGGGGGGGGGGGGGGGGGGGGGGGGGGGGGGGGGGGGGGGGGGGGGGGGGGGGGGGGGGGGGGGGGGGGGGGGGGGGGGGGGGGGGGGGGGGGGGGGGGGGGGGGGGGGGGGGGGGGGGGGGGGGGGGGGGGGGGGGGGGGGGGGGGGGGGGGGGGGGGGGGGGGGGGGGGGGGGGGGGGGGGGGGGGGGGGGGGGGGGGGGGGGGGGGGGGGGGGGGGGGGGGGGGGGGGGGGGGGGGGGGGGGGGGGGGGGGGGGGGGGGGGGGGGGGGGGGGGGGGGGGGGGGGGGGGGGGGGGGGGGGGGGGGGGGGGGGGGGGGGGGGGGGGGGGGGGGGGGGGGGGGGGGGGGGGGGGGGGGGGGGGGGGGGGGGGGGGGGGGGGGGGGGGGGGGGGGGGGGGGGGGGGGGGGGGGGGGGGGGGGGGGGGGGGGGGGGGGGGGGGGGGGGGGGGGGGGGGGGGGGGGGGGGGGGGGGGGGGGGGGGGGGGGGGGGGGGGGGGGGGGGGGGGGGGGGGGGGGGGGGGGGGGGGGGGGGGGGGGGGGGGGGGGGGGGGGGGGGGGGGGGGGGGGGGGGGGGGGGGGGGGGGGGGGGGGGGGGGGGGGGGGGGGGGGGGGGGGGGGGGGGGGGGGGGGGGGGGGGGGGGGGGGGGGGGGGGGGGGGGGGGGGGGGGGGGGGGGGGGGGGGGGGGGGGGGGGGGGGGGGGGGGGGGGGGGGGGGGGGGGGGGGGGGGGGGGGGGGGGGGGGGGGGGGGGGGGGGGGGGGGGGGGGGGGGGGGGGGGGGGGGGGGGGGGGGGGGGGGGGGGGGGGGGGGGGGGGGGGGGGGGGGGGGGGGGGGGGGGGGGGGGGGGGGGGGGGGGGGGGGGGGGGGGGGGGGGGGGGGGGGGGGGGGGGGGGGGGGGGGGGGGGGGGGGGGGGGGGGGGGGGGGGGGGGGGGGGGGGGGGGGGGGGGGGGGGGGGGGGGGGGGGGGGGGGGGGGGGGGGGGGGGGGGGGGGGGGGGGGGGGGGGGGGGGGGGGGGGGGGGGGGGGGGGGGGGGGGGGGGGGGGGGGGGGGGGGGGGTGTTGCAATACGTTTATGATTCGCTTATAGTGGGTTGCTTGAGTGACAGAAGCATAAACCCGAGTAAGGGGATTGTTGCGTATGGGATAAAGGGGACTTGATGCTTTAATGCTATGGTTGGGTTTTACCTTAATGATCTTTAGTAGTTGCGGATGCTTGCTAGAGTTCCAATCATAAGTGCATATGATCCAAGAAGAGAAAGTATGTTAGCTTATGCCTCTCCCTCATATGAAATTGCAATGACGACCACCGGTCTTGTTAACAATTGCCTAGGACAATTTCGCACACCGATCCATCATTATTCCACACTCACTATTTATAATATTTAGTAATATATTCTAACTTTATGATAACAGCACCTACTTTTATGTTTTAGCTCTCCGATACCATGCAAAGTTATCCTCTTCATACCCACAACATAGTTTTCTTTCTCGTTTCTAGTTGGAAGCAAACGTTCGGTGTACATAGAGTCGTATCAGTGGCAGATAGGACTTGAGAGAATATTGATATTACCTTTAGCTCCTTGTGGGTTCGACACTCCATACTTATCACTTCCACCTTTGGAAATTGCTACGATGATTCCCTGCACTTGGGGATTATCAATTATATGTTCAGATCCATTATGCATATTAATACCCCTCTGATCATGAGCATGTTTATTGTTTGTGAGTAGTTACTTTCGTTCTTGAGGTCACGGGATAAATCATGTTGCAAGGGGGGGGGGGGGGGGGGGGGGGGGGGGGGGGGGGGGGGGGGGGGGGGGGGGGGGGGGGGGGGGGGGGGGGGGGGGGGGGGGGGGGGGGGGGGGGGGGGGGGGGGGGGGGGGGGGGGGGGGGGGGGGGGGGGGGGGGGGGGGGGGGGGGGGGGGGGGGGGGGGGGGGGGGGGGGGGGGGGGGGGGGGGGGGGGGGGGGGGGGGGGGGGGGGGGGGGGGGGGGGGGGGGGGGGGGGGGGGGGGGGGGGGGGGGGGGGGGGGGGGGGGGGGGGGGGGGGGGGGGGGGGGGGGGGGGGGGGGGGGGGGGGGGGGGGGGGGGGGGGGGGGGGGGGGGGGGGGGGGGGGGGGGGGGGGGGGGGGGGGGGGGGGGGGGGGGGGGGGGGGGGGGGGGGGGGGGGGGGGGGGGGGGGGGGGGGGGGGGGGGGGGGGGGGGGGGGGGGGGGGGGGGGGGGGGGGGGGGGGGGGGGGGGGGGGGGGGGGGGGGGGGGGGGGGGGGGGGGGGGGGGGGGGGGGGGGGGGGGGGGGGGGGGGGGGGGGGGGGGGGGGGGGGGGGGGGGGGGGGGGGGGGGGGGGGGGGGGGGGGGGGGGGGGGGGGGGGGGGGGGGGGGGGGGGGGGGGGGGGGGGGGGGGGGGGGGGGGGGGGGGGGGGGGGGGGGGGGGGGGGGGGGGGGGGGGGGGGGGGGGGGGGGGGGGGGGGGGGGGGGGGGGGGGGGGGGGGGGGGGGGGGGGGGGGGGGGGGGGGGGGGGGGGGGGGGGGGGGGGGGGGGGGGGGGGGGGGGGGGGGGGGGGGGGGGGGGGGGGGGGGGGGGGGGGGGGGGGGGGGGGGGGGGGGGGGGGGGGGGGGGGGGGGGGGGGGGGGGGGGGGGGGGGGGGGGGGGGGGGGGGGGGGGGGGGGGGGGGGGGGGGGGGGGGGGGGGGGGGGGGGGGGGGGGGGGGGGGGGGGGGGGGGGGGGGGGGGGGGGGGGGGGGGGGGGGGGGGGGGGGGGGGGGGGGGGGGGGGGGGGGGGGGGGGGGGGGGGGGGGGGGGGGGGGGGGGGGGGGGGGGGGGGGGGGGGGGGGGGGGGGGGGGGGGGGGGGGGGGGGGGGGGGGGGGGGGGGGGGGGGGGGGGTACTATTATCGTTACTTGCTCGTTACAAATTATCTTGCTATCAAACTACTCCGCTACTTAAAATTTCAGCACTTGCAGACATTACCTTACTGAAAACTACTTGTTATTTCCTTCTGCTCCTCATTGGGTTTGACACTCTTACTTATCGAAAAGAGCTACAATTGATCCCCTATACTTGTGGGTCATCAAGGCTATTTTCTGGCACCGTTGCCGGGGAGTGAAGAGCCTTTGGTAAGTGGAATTCGGTAAGGAAACATTTATATAGTGTGCTGAAATTTATTGTCACTTGTTACTATGGAAAACAATCCTTTGAGGGGTTTGTTCAGGGTATCTTCACCTTGTCCGGAACCACAATTAATTGCCCCTCAACCTACTGCACCTACTGAAAATAATGAATATGAAATTTCTTCGGGTATGATAGAACAACTGCTAGCTAATCCTTATGCAGGCGATGGAACAAAACATCCTGATATGCACTTGATATATGTAGAACAAATTTGTGGATTGTTCAAGCTTGCAGGTTTACCCGGAGATGAGGTGATGAGAAAGGTTTTCCCTTTATCTTTGAAGGGAAAAGCATTGGCATGGTATAGGCTATGCGTTGATATTGGATCATGGAATTGGAATCGTTTGAAATTGGAGTTCCACCAAAAAATTTATCCTATGCATCTAGTTCATCGTGATCGGAATTATATACTCCCTCCGTTCCTTGATATAAGATGTATAGATTTTTGAGAAAAAAATCTGAAATATAAGGTGTATTACATTGCACCACTCGTTTGGATAATTTTTTTAGGGATTTGATTACATTTTCTTATACCAGGCAAGCTCCTCTATTTTCTCATGTCAATTAGTCAGGTATAATCTCGCCCAAAACTTGTGAAAATTTTCCTCCACATGCGTTCTTTAATTTCCATGCCAAAAACTATACACCCTACATTTAGGAACGGAGGGAGTATATAATTTTTGGCCTCGTGAAGGAGAAAGTATCGCTCTAGCTTGGGGGAGCCCCCCCCCCCATGTTATATTCATGCCCCAATCATGAGCTCTCAAGAGAAATTATTATTCAGAAATTTTATGCTCGGCTTTCTCGTAATGATCAAACCATGCTGGATACTTCTTGTGCTGGTTCTTTTATGAAGAAAACTACTGAATTCCAGTGGGATCTTTTGGAAAGAGTTAAACGCAACTCTGAAGATTGGGAACTCGACGAAGGTAAAGAGTCAGGTATAAAGCTTAAGTATGATTGTGTTAAATCTTTTATGGATACCGATGCTTTTCAAAAGTTTAGCACTAAATATGGACTTGACTCTGAGATAGTAGCCTCCTTTTGTGAATCATTTGCTACTCATGTTCAACTTCCTAAAGAGAAGTGGTTTAAATATCACCCACCTATTAAAGAAGAAATTAAAGAACCGGTGCCAGTTAAAGAAGAAACTATACTCTATAATGTTGATCCAGTTGTTCCAACTGCTTATATTGAGAAACCACCTTTTCCTGTTAGGATAAAGGAACATGCTAAAGTTTCAACTGTGGTTAACAAAAGCTTTGTTAGAACACCTAAACCTGGTGAACAAATTAAAGTAGAACCTAGCATTGCTATGGTTAAAGATCTCTTAGAAGAAGACATAGATGGGCATGTTATTTACTTTTGTGCAGAAGCTGCTAGAATTGTTAAACCCGAAAAAAGGGATAAAAATAGACCAGTTGTTGGCCTGCCTGTCATTTCAGTTAAAATAGGAGATCACTGTTATCATGGTTTATGTGACATGGGTGCTAGTGTGAGTGCTATTCCTTACAAGTTATATCAAGAAATTAGGGAAGACATAGCACCTACAGAGTTAGAAGACATAGATATTACTATTAAACTTGCAAATAGAGACACCATATCACCTTGTGGGATTATTAGAGATGTTGAAGTCTTGTGCGGGAAAATAAAATACCCTACTGATTTTCTTGTTCTTGGTTCCCCACAAGATGACTTTTGTCCCATTATCTTTGGTAGAACTTTCTTGAACACAATTAATGCTAAGATAGATTGCCAAAAACAAACTGTGGGTGTTAGTTTTGGTGATGAGTCTCATGAGTTTAATTTTTCCAAGTTTAGTAGAAACCATCATGAAAAAGAATTGCCTAGTAAGGCTGAATTAATTGGTCTTGCTTCTATTGCCGTGCCACCTACTGATCCTTTAGAGCAATACCTGCTAGACCATGAAAATGATTTACATATGCATGAAAGAAATGAAATAGATAATATTTTCTTTGAACAACGTCCTCTACTTAAACATAATTTGCCTATTGAAACTCTAGGAGGTCCTCCTCCACCTAAAGGTGATCCTGTGTTTGAATTAAAAAATTGCCAGACACTTTGAAATATGCTTATCTTGATGAAAAGAAAATATATCCTGTTATTATCAGTGCTAACCTTTCAGAACATGAAGAAGAAAGATTATTGAAAGTTCTAAGGAAGCACCATGCTGCTATTGGATATACTCTTGACGATTTAAAGGGCATTAGTCCCACTCTATCTTAGCACAAAATTAATATGGAACCTGATGCTAAACCGGTTGTTGATCATCAACGTCGACTAAATCCGAAGATGAAAGAGGTGGTAAGAACGGAAATATTAAAACTTCTGGAAGCAGGTATAATATATCCTATAGCTGATAGTAGATGGGTAAGTCATGTTCATTGTGTCCCTAAGAAAGGAGGTATAACTGTTGTTCCTAATGATAAGAATGAACTTATTCCACAAAGCATTGTTACAGGCTATAGAATGGTAATTGATTTTAGAAAATTAAATAAATCTACTAGAAAAGATCATTACCCTTTGCCTTTTATTGATCAAATGCTTGAAAGATTATCTAAGCACACACATTTTTGCTTCCTTGATGGATATTCTGGCTTTTCACAAATACCTGTTTCTCAACCTGATCAAGAAAAGACCACTTTTACTTGTCCTTTTGGAACCTATGCTTACAGACGTATGCCTTTCAGTTTATGTAATGCACCTGCTACCTTTCAAAGATGCATGATGGCTATATTCTCTGACTCTTGTGAAAAGATTGTTGAGGTTTTCATGGATGACTTCTCTGTTTATGGGAAGTCTTTTGATGATTGTTTAACCAATCTTGATCGAGTTTTGCAGAGATGTGAACAAACAAATCTTGTCTTGAATTGGGAGAAGTGACACTTTATGGTTAATGAAGGCATTGTCTTGGGTCATAAAATTTCCGAAAGAGGTATTGAAGTGGACCAAGCTAAGGTTGATGCTATTGAGAAAATGACGTGTAAGGTATTCGTAGTTTCCTAGGTCATGCTGGTTTCTATAGGAGGTTTATCAAGGACTTTTCTAAAATTTCTAGGCCTCTTACTAATCTTTTGCAAAAGGATATTCCTTTTGTTTTTGATGATGATTGTCTTGAAGCCTTTGAAACACTCAAGAAAGCTTTAATTACTGCACCTATAGTTCAACCACCTGATTGGAATTTGCCTTTTGAAATTATGTGTGATGCTAGTGATTATGTTGTGGGTGCTGTTCTAGGACAAAGAGTTGATAAGAAATTGAATGTTATTCATTATGCTAGTAAAACTCTAGACAGTGCTCAAAGAAATTATGCTACTACTGAAAAAGAATTCTTAGCAGTGGTGTTTGCTTGTGATAAATTTAGACCTTATATTGTTGATTCAAAAGTAACTGTTCGCACAGACCATGCTGCTATTAAATATCTTATGGAAAAGAAAGATGTTAAACCTAGACTTATTCGTTTGGTTCTCTTGTTACAAGAATTTGATTTGCATATTATTGTTAGAAAAGGAGTTGAGAACCCCGTAGCTGATAACTTGTCTAGGCTTGAAAATGTGCTTGATGACCCACTTCCTATTGATGATAGTTTTCCTGATGAGCAGTTAGGTGCAATAAATGTTGCTAATAGTACTCCTTGGTATGCTGACTATGCTAATTACATTGTTGCTAAATATTTGCCACCTAGGTTTACATACCAACAAAAGAAAAAAATCTTCTATGATTTAAGACATTACTTTTGGGATGACCCACATCTTTAGAAAGAAGGAGTAGATGGTATTATTAGGCGTTGTGTACCTGAGCATTAACAGGGACAAATCCTATGGAAATGTCACTCCGAGGCTTATGGAGGGCATCATGCTGGAGATAGAACTGCTCACAAGGTATTGCAATCCGGATTTTATTGGCCTACTCTCTTCAAGGATGCCCGTAAGTTTGTCTCATCTTGTGATGAATGACAAAGAATAGGTAATATCGGTAAGTGTCAAGAAATGCCCATGAATTATTCACTTGCTGTTGAACCATTTGATGTTTGGGGATTTGATTACATGGGACATTTTCCTTCCTCTAATGGGTATACACATATTTTGGTTGCTGTTGATTATGTTACTAAATGGGTAGAAGCTATTCCAACTAGTAGTGCTGATCACAACACCTCTATTAAAATGCTGAAGGAAGTTATTTTCCCAAGGTTTGGAGTCCCTAGATATTTAATGACTGATGGTGGTTCACACTTTATTCATGGTGCTTTCCGTAAAATGATTGCTAAGTATGATGTTAACCATAGAATTGCATCACCCTATCATCCTCAGTCTAGTAGTCAAGTTGAACTTAGCAATAGAGAAATAAAATTAATTTTGCAAAAGACTGTTAATAGGTCCAGGAAGAATTGGTCTAAGAAATTAGATGATGCACTTTGGGCTTATAGAACAGCATATAAAAATCCTATGGGTATGTCTCCTTATAAAATGGTTTATGGAAAAGCTTGTCATTTGCCTCTTGAGTTAGAACATAAAGCATACTGGGCAGTTAAAGAACTCAACTATGATTTCAAACTTGCTGGTGAAAAGAGGTTATTTGATATTAGCTCATTAGATGAATGGAGAACCCAAGATTATGAAAATGCAAAGTTATTCAAAGAAAAAGTTAAAAGATGGCATGAGAAAAGAATCCAAAAGTGTGAGCTTAAAGTCGGAGAATATGTTCTTTTGTACAACTCTCGTTTTAGATTCTTTGCAGGGAAACTCCTCTCGAAATGGGAAGGCCCATATGTCATCGAGGAGGTTTACCGGTCTGGAGCCATCAAAATAAATAATTCCGAAGGTACTAACCCAAAGGTTGTCAATGGGCAGCGAATAAAGCATTATATCTCGGGTACGCCTATTAATGTTGAAAGAAATATTATCCAAACTTTGACACCGGAAGAGCACATAAAAGAGTCTTTCCAGAACACTCCAGAATCGTTAGAATAAGGAGGTACGTGATACGGTAAGTAAACACACTCCGAAAAATCTGCAAAAGTATTTTTTGTCAGTTTTGGAATATTTTAAAATTTTGGAAATAAAGAAACTTCCAGGAAGCGTCCCCTGGTGGGCACAAGACACCAGGGCGTACCAGGCTTGCCTGGTGCGCCCAGGTGGGTTGTGCCCACCTGGGACACTTCCCGTACTCCGTTTTTCTTCCATATGCTTGTCCTCCAAGATAAAAAAAATCTATATATACTTCCCGAACCTGTTAACCACCGTATCGCGGAGAAAATCCTCTGTTCTCTTTTCTTGCTGTTTCTGGTCAGATTTGTCAAGCCAGGCATCATGTCTTCCTACTCCTCCAACCACATGGAAGAAGATGCTTGGCTGATGAAAATCGAGATGAAGAGGGAGGAGCCCACAGACGCTATCAAGGGAGACAAGGGCAAGGACCCCCCCCCCCCCCCCCCCCCCCCCCCCCCCCCCCCCCCCCCCCCCCCCCCCCCCCCCCCCCCCCCCCCCCCCCCCCCCCCCCCCCCCCCCCCCCCCCCCCCCCCCCCCCCCCCCCCCCCCCCCCCCCCCCCCCCCCCCCCCCCCCCCCCCCCCCCCCCCCCCCCCCCCCCCCCCCCCCCCCCCCCCCCCCCCCCCCCCCCCCCCCCCCCCCCCCCCCCCCCCCCCCCCCCCCCCCCCCCCCCCCCCCCCCCCCCCCCCCCCCCCCCCCCCCCCCCCCCCCCCCCCCCCCCCCCCCCCCCCCCCCCCCCCCCCCCCCCCCCCCCCCCCCCCCCCCCCCCCCCCCCCCCCCCCCCCCCCCCCCCCCCCCCCCCCCCCCCCCCCCCCCCCCCCCCCCCCCCCCCCCCCCCCCCCCCCCCCCCCCCCCCCCCCCCCCCCCCCCCCCCCCCCCCCCCCCCCCCCCCCCCCCCCCCCCCCCCCCCCCCCCCCCCCCCCCCCCCCCCCCCCCCCCCCCCCCCCCCCCCCCCCCCCCCCCCCCCCCCCCCCCCCCCCCCCCCCCCCCCCCCCCCCCCCCCCCCCCCCCCCCCCCCCCCCCCCCCCCCCCCCCCCCCCCCCCCCCCCCCCCCCCCCCCCCCCCCCCCCCCCCCCCCCCCCCCCCCCCCCCCCCCCCCCCCCCCCCCCCCCCCCCCCCCCCCCCCCCCCCCCCCCCCCCCCCCCCCCCCCCCCCCCCCCCCCCCCCCCCCCCCCCCCCCCCCCCCCCCCCCCCCCCCCCCCCCCCCCCCCCCCCCCCCCCCCCCCCCCCCCCCCCCCCCCCCCCCCCCCCCCCCCCCCCCCCCCCCCCCCCCCCCCCCCCCCCCCCCCCCCCCCCCCCCCCCCCCCCCCCCCCCCCCCCCCCCCCCCCCCCCCCCCCCCCCCCCCCCCCCCCCCCCCCCCCCCCCCCCTCTCTGCGAAGGGCCTACCTTTTACTTTTATGTATTTACTTTTATGCAAAGAGTCAAAGTTTTCCTTCTATTCCTTTTTATTTTCTCTTTTGGCAAGCATCATGTGGTGAGGAAAGATCTGGGCACATATGTCCAGTTGAAAATAGATAGCATGAGTTATTATTGTTGACATCACCCTTGAGGTGAGTATGTTGGGAGGCGAAACTATAAGCCCCTATCTTTCTGTGTGTCCGGTTGAAACGTTTTGCTCATGGGTATGAGGTGAGTGTTAACAATCATAGAAGACTATATGATGGTTGAGTATGTGGACTTGCTTAAAAGGCTCCGACACGTGGCCCTTCCTGAAAAGATGATGAATTGTAGTTGCAAAGTTGACTGAGAACATAGTTTGTTGGTTTCTAATAGAGTTTTTGCTTCATACTTCGATTGTGTGATGAACTATTACTTATTCATGAGAAGGGTATGATAAAAGTTCTATGATGAAAGTCCTATGTTTAATTTTGTTGCTGTTATAATAATCAACATGATGCTTCTATGTCCGTATTTTGTTTTTGTCGACACCTCTCTCTCAAAGCATGTGGACATGTTTTTCGATTTCGGTTTTCGCTTGAGGACAAGCGAGGTCTAAGCTTGCGGGAGTTGATACGTCCATTTTGCATCATGTTTTCTTACTGTTATTTATAATGTTTTTATCCATAATAATGCTTTTTGGAGTAATTCTAATGCCTTTTCTCTCATAATTTGCAAGGTACACACAAAGAGGGAGAATTCCGGCAGCTGGAAATCTGGACCTGAAAAAGCTACGTTAGGCCACCTATTCTGCACAACTCCAAATGAGCTAAAACTCCACAAGGATTTTTTATGGAATATTTAAGAAATACTGGAGCGAATAAACACCAGAGGGGGGCCACCAGGTGGGCACAACCCACCTGGGCGCGCCAGGCCCCCCTGACGCGCCCTGGTGGGTTGTGGCCTCCTCGGCCCACCTCCGGTGCCCATCTTCTGTTATATAAGTGATTTTGACCTATAAAAAAATAAGGAGAAGGCTTTCGGGATGGAGTGCCGCCGTCTCAAGGCGGAACTTGGGCAGGAGCACTTTTGCCCTCCGGCTGAGCGATTCTGCAGGGGGAACTTCCCTCCGGGAGGGGGAAATCATCGTCATCATCATCACCAACAACTCTCCCATCTTGGGGAGGGCAATCTCCATCAACATCTTCACCAGCACCATCTCATCTCAAACCCTAGTTCATCTCTTGTATTCATGTAACATCCCAAAATTTCAATTTGGAATGTTATACATAGGTCATTCATGCATATCATATTTTATTGCATTTTGTTTCGCGATCCTCAAAATCCTAAGCAACTCAAGGACCCACGGAGAGAGTTGGGGATTTCATGTTCTTCATATTTGAATTTTATCAAATATCGAAACAAGGATCACTTTGGTTTTAATTATTTTTCTCTCCGAAAATATTTCATATTAAAATATATGAGAGGAGATAATATGACTTCTCCAACATAAATGAAATATTGGAGGAAAAATATTAAAATCAAATAAGAATTTTATTCGGAGTTTTATTGCTATTTTATTTGAATTAGGAGAAAAATGCGTCTTCAAAATTGCATTAGAGGCCTAAATAAATGTTCACTTTGTCCGCAATATTATTAGAGGACCGTGAAAATTTATTACAGGATTTTTGGAGTCCGTTTAGTATTTCTTTCGTTAGTTTTTCTGCGCCAGGTTTTTTTTTTTTAAAAAAAATGCACCGACCTAACCGGGTCGTGTCCGACTAGGACTCCTGGCCCGGCCGGCCTTTATAAGCCGGGAGGGCCGACCCCGCCGCCAGCCCAAGCCGCCGCCCCACCAAACCCTAGCGCCGCCGCCGCCGCCCCGCACTGCCGCCGCCCCGCCGGAGCCGCCGCCCCGCCACCCGACCCCGCCGGAGCCGCCGTCGCTGCCCCGCGATCTCGCCGCCGACGTCGCCGGAGGTAGAAACCGCCGCCGCCGTCGTCTCGGTTTTTTTTCAGAAAACCGATGGTTTTTTTTTGTAAACCCTAGATCGGTTTTGTTCGTTTTTTTTCTCGGTTCGGTTATTTAGCGGACGTTCGTCCGTACGTTCGTTTTAACGAACGCTGCTCATCCGTTAGCCGCAGACAACGAACGTTCGTTCGTTAGCCTGTTCGTCAGTTTTTCTTTTTCCAGGGTTTTTCCGCGATTATTTCCGATCGCGATTTCTGCCCTGATCTTCGATCTAGTATAACTTTTCGCTCGTTTATCCAAATCAGGTGAAACAAGCGCCCCCCCCCCCCCCCCCCCCCCCCCCCCCCCCCCCCCCCCCCCCCCCCCCCCCCCCCCCCCCCCCCCCCCCCCCCCCCCCCCCCCCCCCCCCCCCCCCCCCCCCCCCCCCCCCCCCCCCCCCCCCCCCCCCCCCCCCCCCCCCCCCCCCCCCCCCCCCCCCCCCCCCCCCCCCCCCCCCCCCCCCCCCCCCCCCCCCCCCCCCCCCCCCCCCCCCCCCCCCCCCCCCCCCCCCCCCCCCCCCCCCCCCCCCCCCCCCCCCCCCCCCCCCCCCCCCCCCCCCCCCCCCCCCCCCCCCCCCCCCCCCCCCCCCCCCCCCCCCCCCCCCCCCCCCCCCCCCCCCCCCCCCCCCCCCCCCCCCCCCCCCCCCCCCCCCCCCCCCCCCCCCCCCCCCCCCCCCCCCCCCCCCCCCCCCCCCCCCCCCCCCCCCCCCCCCCCCCCCCCCCCCCCCCCCCCCCCCCCCCCCCCCCCCCCCCCCCCCCCCCCCCCCCCCCCCCCCCCCCCCCCCCCCCCCCCCCCCCCCCCCCCCCCCCCCCCCCCCCCCCCCCCCCCCCCCCCCCCCCCCCCCCCCCCCCCCCCCCCCCCCCCCCCCCCCCCCCCCCCCCCCCCCCCCCCCCCCCCCCCCCCCCCCCCCCCCCCCCCCCCCCCCCCCCCCCCCCCCCCCCCCCCCCCCCCCCCCCCCCCCCCCCCCCCCCCCCCCCCCCCCCCCCCCCCCCCCCCCCCCCCCCCCCCCCCCCCCCCCCCCCCCCCCCCCCCCCCCCCCCCCCCCCCCCCCCCCCCCCCCCCCCCCCCCCCCCCCCCCCCCCCCCCCCCCCCCCCCCCCCCCCCCCCCCCCCCCCCCCCCCCCCCCCCCCCCCCCCCCCCCCCCCCCCCCCCCCCCCCCCCCCCCCCCCCCCCCCCCCCCCCCCCCCCCCCCCCCCCCCCCCCCCCCCCCCCCCCCCCCCCCCCCCCCCCCCCCCCCCCCCCCCCCCCCCCCCCCCCCCCCCCCCCCCCCCCCCCCCCCCCCCCCCCCCCCCCCCCCCCCCCCCCCCCCCCCCCCCCCCAGCCTCCACCAGCCATATATGCATGTAGTGATAGCATTTATCTGTTCATTGCTCTACTGTGTTATATTGCCAGCATATTCCATGTGCTGACCCATTTTTGGGCTACAACATATCATGTTGCAGACTTTTCAGATGAAGAGTAAGGTGCGCTAGGTCATTTGTCGTGGACTCAGCTATGCCGTTGGAGTTGATGGACTCACTTTATCTTCCAAGCCTTCCGCTGTTATCTTTTTAGATGGCCTTAAGCCATATTTATTGTAATAAGTTCTCTTTTGAGACATTCGATTTAATAAGTGTGTGATTGCTACTCTGTTATAAATCCATTCGAGTACTGTGTGTGTCAGCATTACCGATCCAGGGATGACACTGAAGCACAGAGACTTGACCGTCTGAGGTCGGGTCGCTACAAGATGGTATCAGAGCACACGCTGAATGTAGGACACGACCACTAAGATGAGCCATAGGTCACTCTTCTCTACTCATTTCTGACTCCTCTCCATTTTCTACTCTTTAGGATGGCGGACCCAAGGAACAAGTTTGCACAACCGGATGAAGACACACCCTTTGGACGACACTTGAAGGAAGTCACTAGGTACCTGAACATCGGAATAACAAGCTTCACCGGGACCTACACCGCCACTTTACCAGAAGAGGAGCGATGGATGATCTGAGTTCAAGTTCCAGGAAGGACATTCACGCCAGTCACCGAGCCCATAGAGTTTCCTTTGATGCACCCACCTGGAGTCTAGGCAAGAGCATGGCAGCCCACATCGCCATGGGACGCATCGGCGAAGTCTACAGCAAGGATCTTAAAGACACTATCTATCAACTATGTGGGCGTTGAGATGAGCAATGGGAGATAGTCAGCACCAGGAGGGACAGGTCCATTGCAGCTTTCATCCAGGAGCTAAACCAGCACATTCGTCGGCAGGAGAATCAGATGTGCGCAAGCATGATAGATTTGAAGAAGGCAATGACTAGGATCACAGAGCTAGAAGAGGAACTCAAGTCTACACACGATGGATATGAGGAGGAAATGACGATACTCGTGGAAAAGAATGACGACCTGACAAGGAAGTTAGGAGTTTTTATGGGAGACCCTGCGCTAGGAGGAGAAGACGACGAACCCCAGGAAATTCGTTCTGAAGACTACATCATCATCGACGACACCGACTCCGACCCCGACGATAGTGATGATGATTATGAAGACGAAGCTGGAGCGGATATCATGGAGTCTTCCACCGATCAAAATTTCTAGATGACCACCACATGACTAGTAGTATTCCCCCATGTATATAGTAGTAGTCCGAGCACTTTTGTAACGATAGTTCTAGACCGATTGTATGCCCTTGCTTGAATTGATTTGGTGTGATATGATTGTGTTTGTCTCATGTGCATATGGGTAGTGCTTTCTCACTAGACCTCATTTCTATTCTAATCTCTCCCCTCTAAACCCATCAGATGCCTCCGAGACATGATACCGGATTTGTCTTCCCACCGGAGATCACCCAGTTGATTCAGCAGCAGAATGCCTTGATACATCAACTAGTCCAGAACCAAGGCAACAACAACAACAACAACAACAACAACAACAACAACCCGCCACCACCACCTCCAGTTGACAACTTAGCCCGTTTTCTGAGGTTGCAGCCGCCGGTGTTTTCTAGTAGCACCGAGCCAATAGTTGCTGATGACTGGCTACGCAAGGTTGGAAGGGAGTTGACCACCACAGGTTGCACAGATGCAGAGAAGGTGCGTTTTGCCGCACACCAATTGGATGGACCAGCAGCTTCATGGTGGGAGAATTACACAGCCACTTTCCCTATAGCCAATATCACTTGGGATCAGTTTCAGCAAGCATTTCGCACAGCCCATGTCTCAACTGGAGCTATGAGCATGAAGAAGCGTGAGTTTCACAACTTGCGCCAAGGAAATCGTACTGTGGCTCAGTACGTAGATGAGTTCAGCAAGCTATCTCGTTATGCCCCTGATGATGTGGCCACAGATGCCGCGAAGCAGGAGAAGTTTATGGAAGGGCTGAATGATGAGATGAGCATGCAGTTGATGGTGGCAACATTTAACAACTACCAGGAGTTGGTAGACAAGGCTCTTATGATTGAAGAGAAGCAGCAGCAGATTGAGAGCCGCAAGAGGAAGTATGGACAAGGAAAGTACAATTCTGGAGCTCAGCAGAAGCCTCGTTTCACCCCGAACTCGGGAGGATTTACCCATAACCATGGAGGCCATACCCACAACGGAGGAAGTTCGCATAACCACAATGGGCCCAAGAATGGAAACGGGAATGGAGCAGGCAGCAATCAGAACCGCTCTAACCCAGCCACGCCCGCCAAGAAGGACCTAAGTCACATTACTTGTTTCAAGTGCGGGAAGACTGGACACTATGCCACTGAATGTTCTGAAGCAAAGAATGGCAATGGCAATGGAAGCTCTGGGAAGAAGCCCAACCCTTTCAACAGGGGACAAGTGAACCACGTGAACATGGAGGAGGTTGAAGAACAACCAGATGCAGTCATCGGTAAGTTTTTGGTTAAGTCATTTACCGCTCTCGTTCTTTTTGATACTGGTGCATCACATTCATACATTTCAAGGGGATTTGTAGACAAGTTTAAGTTACCCACCTTAGCCCTTAGGACACCCTTGCTAGTAAGCTCACCAGGTGCAGAGTATATGGCCAGCCGATGGTGCAATCGGATACCCTTAACCATTGGTAGCCATGTTTTTCCCTCAGACCTAACAATTTTGGAGTCACAAGGATTGGATGTGATACTAGGAATGGATTGGTTATTGAAGTATGGAGGAAACATTGACTGTGCTAGTAGGTCAATTCTACTCACCACCCCGGAGGGAAAACGGATCAAGTATGTTTCGAGGCATGCACCGAGGAGGGCCCAAGTAAATTCTCTCACGGGAGTTGTTCAGGAGGAAGTGCCCATAGTGAAGGATTACCCAGATGTATTTCCAGAGGAGTTACCAGGTATGCCGCCAGATCGAGATATCGAGTTTTTGATAGAACTATTGCCAGGCACCGGACCGATATCGAAGAGACCATACCGGATGCCCGCGAATGATCTGGAAGAGATCAAGAAGCAAATCAAGGAGTTGTTGGAGAAAGTTTACATCCGACGAAGTTCATCACCATGGGGAGCCCCAGTGCTCTTGGTTGAGAAGAAGGATGGATCATTGAGGATGGTTGTTGATTATCGCGCGTTGAATGAAGTGACGATCAAGAACAAGTACCCACTGCCGATGATCAATGATTTGTTTGACCAGCTGCAAGGAGCTAAAGTGTTTTCGAAGATCGATTTGCGATCAGGATATCACCAGCTGAGGATTCGAGAAAAGGATATACCTAAAACAGCTTTCACCACAAGGTACGGGTTATATGAGTATACGGTTATGTCATTTGGACTGACTAACGCCCCTGCCTATTTCATGAGTATGATGAACAAGGTGTTCATGGAGTTCTTGGATAAGTTTGTCGTGGTGTTCATTGATGATATCTTGGTATACTCAAAGAATGAAGAGGCACACAAGGAACATTTGCGTTTAGTTCTCGAGAAGCTCAGGGAACATCAGTTATATGCCAAGTTTAGCAAATGTGAGTTTTGGTTGAAGGAAGTTGGATTTCTTGGACATGTTATATCAGGAGAAGGTATAGCAGTGGATCCTACCAAGGTTCAGTCAGTCACTGAGTGGTTGGCACCCACCTTAGTTGGAGAGATCCGTAGTTTCCTTGGACTCGCGGGATACTATCGGAGATTTATTGAGAATTTTTCCAAGATTGCAAAGCCTATGACGGCGTTGTTGAAGAAAGATACTAAGTTCCATTGGACTGAAGAATGTGAAGCAAGTTTCCAGGAGTTTAAGAAACGTCTAACTACAGCCCCAGTGCTGATTCTGCCGGATATACGCAAGGATTTCCAAGTGTATTGCGACGCCTCTCGCTTAGGACTTGGAGGAGTGCTTATGCAAGACGGAAGAGTTGTTTCATATGCCTCACGACAACTTCGACTGCATGAGTTGAACTATGCCACGCATGATTTGGAGTTAGCAGCTGTAGTGCATGCGCTCAAGACCTGGAGACATTTTCTTATTAGAAATCGTTGTGATGTGTACACGGATCATAAGAGTTTGAAGTACATTTTCACACAGAAGGAGCTGAATCTCAGGCAGAGGAGATGGTTGGAGCTCATAAAGGATTATGATATGAAGTTGCACTATCACCCAGGAAAGGCCAATGTTGTAGCAGACGCTTTGAGCCAGAAAAGTTATGTCAATACCCTCGTAAGCGGAGGATTGCCAAAGGAGTTAGCAGAAGATCTCAGGGAGCTACGTTTGGAGATAGTTTCTAGAGGCTTTGTTGCAACATTAGAGGTTCAGTCAACATTATTGGAAAAGATCCGAGAAGCTCAGAAGGAAGACAAAGAAATTGCTGAGATAAAGGAGAGAATGAGCAAAGGGAAAGCCAAGGGTTTTCGTGAGGACGAGCACGACACCTTGTGGTTCGAGGACCGTGTATATGTTCCCAATAATGCCGAGATCAGGAAGTTGATACTTCAGGAAGCTCATGACTCGCCATACTCGATACACCCCGGAAACACCAAGATGTATTTGGATTTGAAGGAGCATTTCTGGTGGACTGGAATGAAGAAGGATATTGCTGAGTATGTAGTCGTATGTGACGTATGTCAGAGAGTGAAGGCCGAACATCAGAAGCCAGCAGGATTACTGCAGCCTATGCCGATACCCGAATGGAAGTGGGACAAGCTTGGCATGGATTTCATCACCGGATTACCCAGGACCCGATCGGGATATGATTCTATCTGGGTAGTAGTGGATCGCTTGACCAAAGTAGCTCACTTTATCCCAGTGAAAACCACTTACACCAGTGCGAAGTTGGCCAAGATATATATGACCAGGATCGTATGTCTGCACGGAGTTCCGAGGACCATCGTATCAGATAGATGAACATAGTTTACTTCAAAGTTTTGGCACCAGCTGCACCAGACTTTGGGTACCAGGCTAGAGTTCAGTACAGCTTTTCATCCGCAGACAGATGGACAGACCGAGAGAGTCAATCAGATTTTGGAGGACATGTTGAGAGCTTGTGCGCTAGATTATGGATCTAGTTGGGATGATAACCTGCCCTACGCAGAATTTTCATACAACAATAGCTACCAGGCTAGTTTGAAGATGGCACCTTTCGAAGCCTTGTATGGAAGGAGGTGCACAACACCGTTGATGTGGGATGAAGTTGGAGACCGCCAGTTGTTTGGACCGGACTTGATTAAAGAGTCGGAAGAGAAGGTTAAGCTGATTCGAGATAGACTGAAGGTAGCTCAGTCCAGGCAAAAGAGTTATGCAGATTCAAAATGCAAGGAGGTAGTCTATGAAATCGGAGACAGAGCATATCTCCGTGTGTCACCTCTGCGAGGAGTTAAACGTTTTGGAGTTAAGGGAAAGTTAGCCCCGAGATTTGTAGGACCATACCGAGTTTTGGAACGTATGGGAGAGGTTGCTTACAAGTTGGAATTACCCGAAGGATTGTCAGGAGTTCATGATGTGTTTCACGTTTCCCAGTTAAAGAAGTGCCATGCAGAGATGGCCAATATTCCTCTGAGAGACACAGTGCCCCTGGAAGCAATTCAGTTGGATAGTGATTTGACATATGAGGAGAAACCTGTTAAGATTCTCGAGTTTGCCAGCCGAGTTACTCGCAGCAAGGTTATCAAGTTTTGCAAAGTTCAGTGGAGCCACCATACCGAGGATGAAGCCACCTGGGAACGAGAGGATGATCTACGCAAAGACCACCCACACCTATTTTCTAGCCAACCCGAATCTCGAGGACGAGATTCATCTTAAGGGGGTAGGTTTGTAACATCCCAAATTTTCAATTTGGAATGTTATACATAGGTCATTCATGCATATCATATTTTATTGCATTTTGTTTCGCGATCCTCGAAATCTTTGCAACTCAAGGACCCACGGAGAGAGTTGGGGATTTCACGTTCTTCATATTTGAATTTTATCAAATATCGAAACAAGGATCACTTTGGTTTTAATTATTTTTCTCTCTGAAAATATTTCATATTAAAATACATGAGAGGAGATAATATGACTTCTCCAACATAAATGAAATATTGGAGGAAAAATATTAAAATCAAATAAGAATTTTATTCGGAGTTTTATTGCTATTTTATTTGAATTAGGAGAAAAATGCGTTTTCAAAATTGCATTATAGGCCTAAATAAATGTCCACTTTGTCCGCAATATTATTAGAGGACCGTGAAAATTTATTTCAGGATTTTTGGAGTCCGTTTAGTATTTCTTTCGTTAGTTTTTCTGCGCCAGGTTTTAAAAAAAAAACGCACCGACCTAACCGGGCCGTGTCCGACTAGGACTCCTGGCCCGGCCGGCCTTTATAAGCCGGGAGGCCTGACCCCGCCGCCAGCCCAAGCCGCCGCTCTGCCAAACCCTAGCATCGCCGCCGCCCTAGCGCCGCCGCCGCCTCGCGCCGCCGCCGCCGCCCCGCACGGCCGCCGCCCCGCCGGAGCCGCCGCCCAGCCACCCGACCCCGCCGGAGCCGCCGCCGCCCCGCGATCCCGCCGCCGCCGACCTTGCCGGAGGTAGAAACCGCAGCCTCCGTCGTCTCGGTTTTTTTTTCAGAAAACCGATCGGGTTTTTTTGTAAACCCTAGATCGGTTTTGTTCGGTTTTTTTTTTCTCGGTTCTGTTATTTAGCGGACGTTCGTCCGTACGTTCATTTTAACGAACGCTGTTCATCCGTTAGCCGCAGACAGCGAACGTTCGTTCGTTAGCCTGTTCGTCAGTTTTTCTTTTCCAGGGTTTTTCCGCGATTATTTCCGATCGCGATTTCTGCCCTGATCTTCGATCTAGTATAACTTTTCGCTCGTTTATCCAAATCAGGTGAAACAAGCGCCTAGGTCTTCGTCTCGAAGCCCTCTTTCTGTTTAACCAACTTGAACAAGATTTTGGTACTGTAAAATTTGACTTTAGTCCAGATTAGTAATCGGATCTTGTTTCTTTCGTAGTTTGAGTTTCGTTGCTCCGTTTGATTTGATTCTTTTTGCAAACCGGAGTTCTTCAGTTGAACTTTTTGGTTAGATCTTCTTATTTGAGATTTACCCGTGCATCTTTGTTGATTGCTTATGTATGCTATTGTTTGTTTGCGATAGAATTCCTGGAGTGCGAAGCGTGCTACTATGAGTCACTAGGTTTTGCGGATCGTCAGCAAGGCAAGTAACACATTGATCATACCCCTTTCATACCCAGTTTTTATGCATTAGTTTCAACCATCACACATTGCATGAGTAGGATCTCTTAACATGTGGGTCTGGGAAGTAGATGATGAGGTAGAACCTATTACCTGTTTATTATCAAACCCTTGGGAGTCACTTCTACGTTATGCTTATATTGCCATGCTATGCTCGTAGACGTGGATTGGGGTTGAGTGTATCCATGACATATGTGAGTTGTTAATTAATGGTTCAACTTAAGGTGGCAACTTTAATACACATCTGGGTGGATTGCTTGTGGGCACCTGGAGAATCCAGTGTTGTCCTAGGATATCCCGGAGGACCCGTGTGATCATCCTACGGTCCGCCACCCAGGCTCAAAGGGATCATAAGATTATTCATGCTAGAAACTTCCGTGTGCAGCCACAAGCTATTATGGGCTCTAGCATAGTTGAGTATGTTGCATGACCTCTTCCAGTGGTAGGCTAGCAGATGTAGGGGATGTAGGTTGGTACTGTCTACCCAGGGTTAGAGTTAATGCTTCTGAAAGACTGTGTCTCGGTCATCCGTTTCTCAAACACCTTGTAGTGCGAGAAATCCAACGGAGGAGATCGAGTCTTGTGGGGAAAAGTGCGCAAACCTCTGTAGAGTGTATAAACTAATCATGGTTAGCCGTGTCCCCGGTTATGGACATCTTCAGTATCTGGTACTTGAATTATTGATTTGATCTCATCACTCTAAATTAATTTGTTGGGTTGTTAATGATTACTTTAATTGGGATTGAGTTGGAGGAACCTTCTCAATGATGTTTCAACCACCATGATAGTTAAATAAAATTTATTCCTTTGTTGTAGGGAAAATTTTGCTTTTCGCAAAACAATATAACCTTAGAGCCTCCACCAGCCATATATGCATGTAGTGATAGCATTTATCTGTTCATTGCTCTACTGTGTTATATTGCCAGCATATTCCATGTGCTGACCCATTTTTGGGCTGCAACGTATCATGTTGCAGACTTTTCAGATGAAGAGTAAGGTGCACTAGGTCGTTTGTCGTGCACTCAGCTATGCCATTGGAGTTGATGGACTCACTTTATCTTCCAAGCCTTCCGCTGTTATCTTTTTAGATGGCCTTAAGCCATATTTATTGTAATAAGTTCTCTTTTGAGACATTCGATGTAATAAGTGTGTGATTGCTACTCTGTTATAAATCCATTCGAGTACTGTGTGTGTCAGCATTACCAATCCAGGGATGACACTGAAGCACAGAGATTTGACTGTCTGAGGTCGGGTCGCTACAATTCAATCTTGTTACCGGAACTATAGATTGTTGCTAGGGGGTGACTAGTAGTGTTGATTACATCTTGTAGTTGATTACTATATGGTTTATTTGGTGGAAGATTATATGTTTAGATCCATTATGCATATTAATACCCCTCTGATCATGAGCAGGTTTATTGTTTGTGAGTAGTTACTTTCGTTCTTGAGGTCACGGGATAAATCATGTTGCAAGTAATCATGGGAATTTGATATGTGTTCGATATTTTGATGGTATGTATGTTGTGATTCCCTTAGTGGTGTCATGTGAACGTCGACTACATGACACTTCACCATATTTGGGCCTAAGGGAATGCATTGTGGAGTAGTAAATAGATGGTGGTTGCGAGAGTGACAGAAACTTAGACCCCAGTTTATGCACTATTCCGTAAGGGACCGATTGGATCCTAGAGTTTAATGCTATGGTTAGAATTTATTCTTAATACTTTTCTCGTAGTTGCGAAAGCTTGTGGGAGGGTTAATCATAAGTTGGAGGTTTGGTCAAGTAAGAACAGCACCTAAGCACCGGTCCACCCACATATCAAATTATCAAAGTAGCGAACACAAATCAAACCAACATGATGAAAGTGACTAGATGAAATTCCCGTGTACCCTCAAGAATGCTTTGCTTATTATAAGAGACCGTTTTGGCCTGTCCTTTGCCTCAAAAGGATTGGGCTACCTTGCTGCATACTTGATACTATTATCGTTACTTGCTCGTTACAAATTATCTTGCTATCAAACTACTCTGTGATGTCGCTTGAAGCTACGTCGGTATTTCCCCAAAGAGGAAGGGATGATGCAGCACAGTGGCGGTAGGTATTTCCCTCAGATATGAAACCAAGGTTTTCGAACCAGTAGGAGAACCAAGCAACACAACGTAAATAGCCCCTGCACACAAATAACAACACCTCGCAACCCGACGTGTTAAAGGGGTTGTCAATCCCTTTCGGGGTACGGCGCCAGAAATTGCGTGTTGACGAGAAAAAGTTGTAATAGATTGAAATAATATATCGCAAATAAAATAAAGTGCAGCAAGGTATTTTTGTATTTTTGGTTTAATATATCTGAATAAAAAAAGCAAATAAAATAGACCGCAAGGCAAATATATGAGAAAGAAGACCCGGGGGCCGTAGGTTTCACTAGTGGCTTCTCTCGAGAAAGATAGCAAACGGTGGGTAAACAAATTACTGTTGTGCAATTGATAGAACCTCAAATAATTATGATGATATCCAGGCAATGATCATTACATAGGCATCACGTCCAAGATTAGTAGACCGACTCCTGCCTGCATCTACTACTATTACTCCACACATCGACTGCTATCCAGCATGCATCTAGTGTATTAAGTTCATCGAAAAATGGAGTAATGCAATAAGAACGATGACATAATGTAGACAAGATCCGTTTATCTATGGCGGTAGATATAGATCCCGTCTTTTTATCCTTAGTAGCAACGATACAGACGTGTCGGTTCCCTTTCTGTCACTGGGATCGAGCACCGTAAGATCGAACCCACTACCGGGCACCTCTTCCCATTGCAAGATAAATAGATCAAGTTGGCCAAACAAAACCCAAATATCAGAGAAGAAATACGAGGCTATAAGAGATCATGCATATAAGAGATCAAAGAAACTCAAATAACTTTCATGGATATAAAAAGATATAACTGATCATAAACTCGAAGTTCATCAGATCCCAACAAACACACCGCAAAAGAGTTACATCATATGGATCTCCAAGAGACCATTGTATTGAGAATTCAGCGAGAGAGAGAAAGCCATCTAGCTACTAACTACGGACCCGAAGGTCTACAAAGAACTACTCACGCATCATCGGAGAGGCACCAATGGAAGTGGTGAACCCCTCCATGATGGTGTCTAGATTGGATCTGGTGGTTCTGGACTCTGCGGCGGCTGGATGAATATTTCATCGACGCTTCTAGGGTTCTGGGATTTTGGGGGTATTTATAGAGCAAAGAGGCGGTCCGGGTGGCACCCGAGGTGGGCACAACCCACCAGGGCGCGCCTGGGCCTCCTGGCGCGCCTTGGTGGGTTGTGCCCCCCTCGGGGCACCCCCCCAGGTGCAACCAGGGCCCATTGCCTTCCTTCTGGCCCATAAAAAATCATCGTGGAGTTTCGTGGCATTTGGACTCCATTTGATAATGATTTCCTGCGATGTAAAAAACATGGAAAAAACAGCAACTGGCACTTGGCACTATTTCAATAGGTTAGTACCAAAAAGTGATATAAAGTGACTATAAAATGATTATAAAACATACAAGATTGATAATAAAACAGCATGGAACAATCAAAAATTATAGATACGTTGGAGACGTATCACTCTGCTACTTAGAATTTTAGCACTTTCAGACATTACCTTACTGAAAACTACTTGTCATTTCCTTCTGCTCCTCATTGGGTTCGACACTCTTACTTATCGAAAAGAGCTACAATTGATCCCCTATACTTGTGGGTCATCAGGGGGCATCTGGGTGGGCACAACCCACCAGGGCGCGCCCCCCTCCTGGCGCGCCCAGGTGGGTTGTCCCCACCTGGTGGTCCCGCTGACCCTGAAACCGACGCTATAAAATCACATTATTCCAGAAAAAAAAATAAGGGAGAAAGAATTATCACGATCCATGAGACGGAACCGCCGTCACCTCCTGTTCTTCATCGGAGGCCAGATCTGGAGTCCGTTTGGGGCTCCAGAGAGGGGGATCTTCGTTCTTCATCATCACCAACCCTTCTCCATTGCCAATTCCATGATGCTCCCCACCGAAAGTGAGTAATTCCTTCATAGGCTCGCTGGTCGGTGAGGAGTTGGATGAGATTCATCATGTAATCGAGTTAGTTTTGTTAGGGCTTGATCCCTAGTATCCACTATGTTCTAAGATTGATGTTGCTATGACTTTGCTATGCTTAATGCTTGTCACTTTGGGCCCGGGTGCCATGAACTCAGATCTGAACCGTTTATGTTATCACAATTATATCCATGTTTTAGATCCGATCTTGCAAGTTAAAGTCACCTACTACGTGTTATGATCCGGCAACCCCGGAGTGACAATAGTCGGGACCACTCTCGATGATGACCGTAGTTTGAGGAGTTCATGTATTCACTATGTGTTAATGCTTTGTTCCGGTTCTCTATTAAAAGGAGGCCTTAATATCCCTTAGTTTCCAATATGGACCCCGCTGCCACGGGAGGGTAGGACAAAAGATGTCATGCAAGTTCTTTCCATAAGCACGTATGACTATTTATGGAATACATGCCTACATTATATTGACGAACTAGAGCTAGTGCCGTATCGCCCTAGGTTATAACTGTCTCATGATGAATATCATCCAACAAGTCACCGATCCAATGCCTACGAATTTATCTTATATTGTTCTTGCTAAGTTACTACTATTATCATTACTGTTGCACTTGCTACAAAATTACTGCTATCACTGTTACCGTTACCATTGCTACTGATCACTTTGCTGCAGATAATTAATCTCCAGGTGTGGTTGAATTGACAACTCAGCTGCTAATACCTTCAAATATTCTTTGGCTCCCCTTGTGTCGAATCTATAAATTTGGGTTGAATACTCTACCCTCGAAAACTGTTGCGATCCCCTATACTTGTAGGTTATCAGACACACTCTCCCCCTCTCGTTGCTATGCATCTCCTAGATAGATCTTGTGTGATCGTAGGAATTTTTTTGAAATTGCATGCTATGTTCCCCAACAGTGGCATCCGAGCTAGGTCTATGCGTAGATGATATGCACGAGTAGAACACAAAGAGTTGTGGGCGATAATAGTCATACTGCTTACCACCAACGTCTTATTTTGATTCGGTGGTATTGTTGGATTAAGCGGCCCGGACCAACCTTACATGACCACGTTCATGAGACCGGTTCCACCGATAGACATGCAACTTGTTTTGCATAAAGGTGGCTGGCGGGTGTCTGTTTCTCCAACTTTAGTTGAATCAAATTTGACTAGGGCCGGTCCTTGTTGAAGGTTAAAACAACACACTTGACAAAAAATCATTGTGGTTTTGATGCGTAGGTAAGAACGGTTCTTGCTAGAAGCCCGTAGCAGCCACGTAAAACTTGCAACAACAAAGTAGAGGATGTCTAACTTGTTTTTGCAGGGCATGTTGTGATGTGATATGGTCAAGACATGATGTGATATAAGTTATTGTATGAGATGATCATGTTTTGTAAAAGTTATCGGCAACTGGCAGGAGCCTTATGGTTGTCGCTTTATTGTATGAAATGCAATCGCCATGTAATTGCTTTACTTTATCACTATGCGGTAGCGATAGTTCACTGGTGCGCGCCAGTGCTATACAAACGGTTTTTAACCCCTTTCTGCGACGGCATTTGGAACCGTCGCCAAGTGAGTGTGGGCGATAGGGGGGTCCTTCCCACACGACCCAGAAATCGTCGGGGATAGGCCCTCCTGGGACCCATGCTAGGGCCGTGTGCGATCGGGTGAGGCATCGAAACCCAACCATTTCCGTAGGTATGTACATCCCACACGGTAATCCGAGAAAAACATTTCCGTAGGTATGTACATCCCACACGGTGAATCCCAGAAAAACATTTCCATTCGTATATATATCACACACAGTCAATCCAAGGAATACGTTTCCATTCTTATGTACATCCCACACAGTCAATCGAGGGAAAACGTTTCCGTTCGTATGTACATCCCACACAGTTTTATGTATACGCTCGTGTATGAAAGGTGTAACTATCACACACGCCCTGCCTTGGTTAACTGTTTGCTTTCATTAACTACATCACACACGATTTGATGTAGAAAACTGTGTGGCATTGGGCTATCCATCACAAGCGCTTTTACTGCTAGAACCGTTTGCAAAGTTCCATGACCGTCTGTTCTCTTTTTAGTTTTGCCTGTAATTTATTATTCAAATTGGAAATTTTGAAATATGAAACGTGCAATTCAAATTCTTAGCACAATGGTTCAACAACGAATACATAAATAAAATTGCCGGTACAATATGTTCAGTAATTACAGGATTAGGCAGCAATTAACTATGATGAACCACAATATTTAAAGGCGGTAAAGGTGAAGAGACAAGTGTAAATCATTTTGACTGCCGACGGTGTTGAAGAAGCGGAATGCCCATAATGTGCCTTCTTGCATGCCATAGGCACGAACCACTTTTGTCCAACCCCTTGTGACGATCGCCCGCCCATCCTTCACCGCCTTCAGGAAGACTTCTAGAGCATTATCATGGTAGCATGAATTATATACTTTAACCTTAGTTGCCTCCACTCCGGTCATGTAGTTTGCAAGGTAATTGCTACCTCTTGAGCACTGCGTTGGTTTTTCCCTTGAAGAGGAAAGGGTGATGCAGCAAAGTAGCGTAAGTATTTCCCTCAGTTTTTGAGAGACTTGCAAAGATATTAAATCATACATAAAATAATTCAGAGGAGATTCAAATATTGTTCATAGATAATCTTGATCATAAACCCACAATTCATCGGATCTCGACAAACACACCGCAAAAAGAATTACATCGAATAGATCTCCAAGAAGATCGAGGAGAACTTTGTATTGAGATCCAAAGAGAGAGAAGAAGCCATCTAGCTAATAATTATGGACCCGAAGGTCTGTGGTAAACTACTCACACATCGTCGGAGAGGCCATGGTGTTAATGTAGAAGCCCTCCTCCCCCTCCGGTGGAGCGCCGGAAAAGGACCCAAGATGGGATCTCACGGGTACAGAAGGTTGCGGCGGTGGAAATAGGGTTTTGTGGTGCTCCTGGATGTTTTCGGGGTATATGGATATATATAGGAGGAAGAAGTAGGTCGGTGGAGCTGTGAGGGGCCCACGAGGGTGGGGGGCGCGCCCAGGGGGGCAGGCGCGCCTCCCTGCCTCGTGGCCTCCTCACTTCTTTCTTGACGTCCACTCCAAGTTCCCTGGATCACGTTTGTTCCAAAAATCACTCTCCCGAAGGTTTCATTCCATTTGGATTCCGTTTGATATTCCTTTTCTCCGAAACACTGAAATAGGCAAAAAAAATAGCAATTTGCACTGGGCCTTCGGTTAATAGGTTAGTCCCAAAAATAATATAAAACCCCCCCCCCCCCCCCCCCCCCCCCCCCCCCCCCCCCCCCCCCCCCCCCCCCCCCCCCCCCCCCCCCCCCCCCCCCCCCCCCCCCCCCCCCCCCCCCCCCCCCCCCCCCCCCCCCCCCCCCCCCCCCCCCCCCCCCCCCCCCCCCCCCCCCCCCCCCCCCCCCCCCCCCCCCCCCCCCCCCCCCCCCCCCCCCCCCCCCCCCCCCCCCCCCCCCCCCCCCCCCCCCCCCCCCCCCCCCCCCCCCCCCCCCCCCCCCCCCCCCCCCCCCCCCCCCCCCCCCCCCCCCCCCCCCCCCCCCCCCCCCCCCCCCCCCCCCCCCCCCCCCCCCCCCCCCCCCCCCCCCCCCCCCCCCCCCCCCCCCCCCCCCCCCCCCCCCCCCCCCCCCCCCCCCCCCCCCCCCCCCCCCCCCCCCCCCCCCCCCCCCCCCCCCCCCCCCCCCCCCCCCCCCCCCCCCCCCCCCCCCCCCCCCCCCCCCCCCCCCCCCCCCCCCCCCCCCCCCCCCCCCCCCCCCCCCCCCCCCCCCCCCCCCCCCCCCCCCCCCCCCCCCCCCCCCCCCCCCCCCCCCCCCCCCCCCCCCCCCCCCCCCCCCCCCCCCCCCCCCCCCCCCCCCCCCCCCCCCCCCCCCCCCCCCCCCCCCCCCCCCCCCCCCCCCCCCCCCCCCCCCCCCCCCCCCCCCCCCCCCCCCCCCCCCCCCCCCCCCCCCCCCCCCCCCCCCCCCCCCCCCCCCCCCCCCCCCCCCCCCCCCCCCCCCCCCCCCCCCCCCCCCCCCCCCCCCCCCCCCCCCCCCCCCCCCCCCCCCCCCCCCCCCCCCCCCCCCCCCCCCCCCCCCCCCCCCCCCCCCCCCCCCCCCCCCCCCCCCCCCCCCCCCCCCCCCCCCCCCCCCCCCCCCCCCCCCCCCCCCCCCCCCCCCCCCCCCCCCCCCCCCCCCCCCCCCCCCCCCCCCCCCCCCCCCCCCCCCCCCCCCCCCCCCCCCCCCCCCCCCCCCCCCCCCCCCCCCCCCCCCCCCCCCCCCCCCCCCCCCCCCCCCCCCCCCCCCCCCCCCCCCCCCCCCCCCCCCCCCCCCCCCCCCCCCCCCCCCCCCCCCCCCCCCCCCCCCCCCCCCCCCCCCCCCCCCCCCCCCCCCCCCCCCCCCCCCCCCCCCCCCCCCCCCCCCCCCCCCCCCCCCCCCCCCCCCCCCCCCCCCCCCCCCCCCCCCCCCCCCCCCCCCCCCCCCCCCCCCCCCCCCCCCCCCCCCCCCCCCCCCCCCCCCCCCCCCCCCCCCCCCCCCCCCCCCCCCCCCCCCCCCCCCCCCCCCCCCCCCCCCCCCCCCCCCCCCCCCCCCCCCCCCCCCCCCCCCCCCCCCCCCCCCCCCCCCCCCCCCCCCCCCCCCCCCCCCCCCCCCCCCCCCCCCCCCCCCCCCCCCCCCCCCCCCCCCCCCCCCCCCCCCCCCCCCCCCCCCCCCCCCCCCCCCCCCCCCCCCCCCCCCCCCCCCCCCCCCCCCCCCCCCCCCCCCCCCCCCCCCCCCCCCCCCCCCCCCCCCCCCCCCCCCCCCCCCCCCCCCCCCCCCCCCCCCCCCCCCCCCCCCCCCCCCCCCCCCCCCCCCCCCCCCCCCCCCCCCCCCCCCCCCCCCCCCCCCCTTTTCTCAAAGAGGAAAGGATGATGCAGCACAACAGCGGTAGGTATTTCCCTCAGATATGAAACCAAGGTTATCGAACCAGTATGAGAACCAAGCAACACAACGTAAATAGCACCTGTACACAAATAACAACTACTCGCAACCCGACATGTAAAAGGGATTGTCAATCCCTTTCGGGTAGCGGCATCAGAAATTGGCAAACGGATGTGAGAGAGTTGTAAATATTGATAGATCGAATGCCAAATAAAATAAATTGCAGCAAGGTACTTTTGTATTTTTGGTTTAGTGGATCAGAAAATAAAAGGCAAATAAAATAGATCGCAAAGGCAAATAATATGAGAAAAAGACCCGGGGCCGTAGGTTTCACTAATGGCTTCTCTCGAGAATAATAGCAAACGGTGGGTAAATAAATTACTGTTGGGCAACTGATAGAACTTTAAATGATCATGACGATATTTAGGCAATGATCATTACATAGGCATCACGTCCAAGATTAGTAGACCGACTTCTGCCTGCATCTACTACTATTACTCCACACATGGACCGCACCCAGCATGCATCTAGTGTATCCCCCCCCCCCCCCCCCCCCCCCCCCCCCCCCCCCCCCCCCCCCCCCCCCCCCCCCCCCCCCCCCCCCCCCCCCCCCCCCCCCCCCCCCCCCCCCCCCCCCCCCCCCCCCCCCCCCCCCCCCCCCCCCCCCCCCCCCCCCCCCCCCCCCCCCCCCCCCCCCCCCCCCCCCCCCCCCCCCCCCCCCCCCCCCCCCCCCCCCCCCCCCCCCCCCCCCCCCCCCCCCCCCCCCCCCCCCCCCCCCCCCCCCCCCCCCCCCCCCCCCCCCCCCCCCCCCCCCCCCCCCCCCCCCCCCCAAATACTTTCATGGATATAAAAAGAGATAGATCTGATCATAAACTCGAAGTTCATCGGATCCCAACAAACACACAGCAAAAAGAATTAAATCATATGGATCTCCGAGAGACCATTGTATTGAGAATCAAGCGAGAGAGAGAGGAAGCCATCTAGCTACCAACTACGGACCTGAAGGTCTATAAAGAACTACTCACACATCATCGAAGAGGCACCAATGGAGGTGGTGAATCCCATTCGTGATGGTGTCTAGATTGGATCTGATGGTTCTGGACTCTGTGGTGGCTAGAATTGATTTTCGCCGACTCCCCAAGGGTTTCTGGAATATTGGGGTATTTATAGAGCAAAGAGGCAGTCCGTGGGGCACCCGAGGTGGGCACAACCCACCAGGGCACGCCTGGGCCTCCTAGCGCACCCTGGTGGGTTGTGCTCTCCTTGGAACACCCCCCAGGCGCAGCCTTGGCCCATTAGGTGTCTTCTAGTCCATAAAACATCTCCGTAAAGTTTCGTGGCATTTGGACTCCGTTTGGTATTGATTTTTTGCGATGTAAAAACATGCAAAAAAGCAGCAACTGACACTTGGCACTATGTCAATAGTTTAGTACCAAAAATGATATAAAATGACTATAAAATGATTATAAAACATCCAAGATTGATAATTTAACAACATGGAATAATCAAAAATTATAAATACGTTGGAGACGTATCAGCATCCCCAAGCTTAACTCCTACTCGTCCTCGAGTAGGTAAGTGATAAAAATAGAACTTTTGATGTGGAATGTTGCCTATGATGTCATATCATATTCGTTTCTTTATAGCATGGACATTTGGACTTTTATATTGTTCAAAGCCATAATCTAGTTTTGACATGATAACTTAAATACTCAAGCATATCAACAAGCAACCATGTCTTTCAAAATATCAACGCTAAAATAAGCTATCCTTGCCCCATCATGATTAATCATTGATCCATCATGAAACACACTCGCATATTTACTACACCCAATGCTCAAGTACAATCATAGTGTCTCCTAGTTGGTGCTTTATAAGAGAAGAAGGAGACTCAAATTCAAAATAAAAATGGCATAAAGTACAAAGAAAGGCCCTTCACAGAAGGAAGTAGGGATTTGTAGAGGTGCTAGAGCTCAAAGCGAAAAAATAGAGATAAAAACATTTTGGGAGGTGTATCCATCCCACCAACGAAAATGACTTAGAGTTCGCAACACTTTCCATGCTAGATATATCATATGCGAATCCCAAATAGAAAATAAAGTTTATTTCTTTTTCCACCATACTTTCACTTTTCATGGCTAACCGTATCCACGGGTGCCTTCCATACCAACACTTTCCAAGGAATTTATTATTTGACAACATAAAGTAAATTCATTTTTTCATTTCAGGACTGGGCATCCCTAATACCTTTGCCTTACTCTCGTGCAATGACAAGTGAATAAACACTCATCGTGAGAATAAAACATCTAGCATAGAAAATATCCCCCCCCCCCCCCCCCCCCCCCCCCCCCCCCCCCCCCCCCCCCCCCCCCCCCCCCCCCCCCCCCCCCCCCCCCCCCCCCCCCCCCCCCCCCCCCCCCCCCCCCCCCCCCCCCCCCCCCCCCCCCCCCCCCCCCCCCCCCCCCCCCCCCCCCCCCCCCCCCCCCCCCCCCCCCCCCCCCCCCCCCCCCCCCCCCCCCCCCCCCCCCCCCCCCCCCCCCCCCCCCCCCCCCCCCCCCCCCCCCCCCCCCCCCCCCCCCCCCCCCCCCCCCCCCCCCCCCCCCCCCCCCCCCCCCCCCCCCCCCCCCCCCCCCCCCCCCCCCCCCCCCCCCCCCCCCCCCCCCCCCCCCCCCCCCCCCCCCCCCCCCCCCCCCCCCCCCCCCCCCCCCCCCCCCCCCCCCCCCCCCCCCCCCCCCCCCCCCCCCCCCCCCCCCCCCCCCCCCCCCCCCCCCCCCCCCCCCCCCCCCCCCCCCCCCCCCCCCCCCCCCCCCCCCCCCCCCCCCCCCCCCCCCCCCCCCCCCCCCCCCCCCCCCCCCCCCCCCCCCCCCCCCCCCCCCCCCCCCCCCCCCCCCCCCCCCCCCCCCCCCCCCCCCCCCCCCCCCCCCCCCCCCCCCCCCCCCCCCCCCCCCCCCCCCCCCCCCCCCCCCCCCCCCCCCCCCCCCCCCCCCCCCCCCCCCCCCCCCCCCCCCCCCCCCCCCCCCCCCCCCCCCCCCCCCCCCCCCCCCCCCCCCCCCCCCCCCCCCCCCCCCCCCCCCCCCCCCCCCCCCCCCCCCCCCCCCCCCCCCCCCCCCCCCCCCCCCCCCCCCCCCCCCCCCCCCCCCCCCCCCCCCCCCCCCCCCCCCCCCCCCCCCCCCCCCCCCCCCCCCCCCCCCCCCCCCCCCCCCCCCCCCCCCCCCCCCCCCCCCCCCCCCCCCCCCCCCCCCCCCCCCCCCCCCCCCCCCCCCCCCCCCCCCCCCCCCCCCCCCCCCCCCCCCCCCCCCCCCCCCCCCCCCCCCCCCCCCCCCCCCCCCCCCCCCCCCCCCCCCCCCCCCCCCCCCCCCCCCCCCCCCCCCCCCCCCCCCCCCCCCCCCCCCCCCCCCCCCCCCCCCCCCCCCCCCCCCCCCCCCCCCCCCCCCCCCCCCCCCCCCCCCCCCCCCCCCCCCCCCCCCCCCCCCCCCCCCCCCCCCCCCCCCCCCCCCCCCCCCCCCCCCCCCCCCCCCCCCCCCCCCCCCCCCCCCCCCCCCCCCCCCCCCCCCCCCCCCCCCCCCCCCCCCCCCCCCCCCCCCCCCCCCCCCCCCCCCCCCCCCCCCCCCCCCCCCCCCCCCCCCCCCCCCCCCCCCCCCCCCCCCCCCCCCCCCCCCCCCCCCCCCCCCCCCCCCCCCCCCCCCCCCCCCCCCCCCCCCCCCCCCCCCCCCCCCCCCCCCCCCCCCCCCCCCCCCCCCCCCCCCCCCCCCCCCCCCCCCCCCCCCCCCCCCCCCCCCCCCCCCCCCCCCCCCCCCCCCCCCCCCCCCCCCCCCCCCCCCCCCCCCCCCCCCCCCCCCCCCCCCCCCCCCCCCCCCCCCCCCCCCCCCCCCCCCCCCCCCCCCCCCCCCCCCCCCCCCCCCCCCCCCCCCCCCCCCCCCCCCCCCCCCCCCCCCCCCCCCCCCCCCCCCCCCCCCCCCCCCCCCCCCCCCCCCCCCCCCCCCCCCCCCCCCCCCCCCCCCCCCCCCCCCCCCCCCCCCCCCCCCCCCCCCCCCCCCCCCCCCCCCCCCCCCCCCCCCCCCCCCCCCCCCCCCCCCCCCCCCCCCCCCCCCCCCCCCCCCCCCCCCCCCCCCCCCCCCCCCCCCCCCCCCCCCCCCCCCCCCCCCCCCCCCCCCCCCCCCCCCCCCCCCCCCCCCCCCCCCCCCCCCCCCCCCCCCCCCCCCCCCCCCCCCCCCCCCCCCCCCCCCCCCCCCCCCCCCCCCCCCCCCCCCCCCCCCCCCCCCCCCCCCCCCCCCCCCCCCCCCCCCCCCCCCCCCCCCCCCCCCCCCCCCCCCCCCCCCCCCCCCCCCCCCCCCCCCCCCCCCCCCCCCCCCCCCCCCCCCCCCCCCCCCCCCCCCCCCCCCCCCCCCCCCCCCCCCCCCCCCCCCCCCCCCCCCCCCCCCCCCCCCCCCCCCCCCCCCCCCCCCCCCCCCCCCCCCCCCCCCCCCCCCCCCCCCCCCCCCCCCCCCCCCCCCCCCCCCCCCCCCCCCCCCCCCCCCCCCCCCCCCCCCCCCCCCCCCCCCCCCCCCCCCCCCCCCCCCCCCCCCCCCCCCCCCCCCCCCCCCCCCCCCCCCCCCCCCCCCCCCCCCCCCCCCCCCCCCCCCCCCCCCCCCCCCCCCCCCCCCCCCCCCCCCCCCCCCCCCCCCCCCCCCCCCCCCCCCCCCCCCCCCCCCCCCCCCCCCCCCCCCCCCCCCCCCCCCCCCCCCCCCCCCCCCCCCCCCCCCCCCCCCCCCCCCCCCCCCCCCCCCCCCCCCCCCCCCCCCCCCCCCCCCCCCCCCCCCCCCCCCCCCCCCCCCCCCCCCCCCCCCCCCCCCCCCCCCCCCCCCCCCCCCCCCCCCCCCCCCCCCCCCCCCCCCCCCCCCCCCCCCCCCCCCCCCCCCCCCCCCCCCCCCCCCCCCCCCCCCCCCCCCCCCCCCCCCCCCCCCCCCCCCCCCCCCCCCCCCCCCCCCCCCCCCCCCCCCCCCCCCCCCCCCCCCCCCCCCCCCCCCCCCCCCCCCCCCCCCCCCCCCCCCCCCCCCCCCCCCCCCCCCCCCCCCCCCCCCCCCCCCCCCCCCCCCCCCCCCCCCCCCCCCCCCCCCCCCCCCCCCCCCCCCCCCCCCCCCCCCCCCCCCCCCCCCCCCCCCCCCCCCCCCCCCCCCCCCCCCCCCCCCCCCCCCCCCCCCCCCCCCCCCCCCCCCCCCCCCCCCCCCCCCCCCCCCCCCCCCCCCCCCCCCCCCCCCCCCCCCCCCCCCCCCCCCCCCCCCCCCCCCCCCCCCCCCCCCCCCCCCCCCCCCCCCCCCCCCCCCCCCCCCCCCCCCCCCCCCCCCCCCCCCCCCCCCCCCCCCCCCCCCCCCCCCCCCCCCCCCCCCCCCCCCCCCCCCCCCCCCCCCCCCCCCCCCCCCCCCCCCCCCCCCCCCCCCCCCCCCCCCCCCCCCCCCCCCCCCCCCCCCCCCCCCCCCCCCCCCCCCCCCCCCCCCCCCCCCCCCCCCCCCCCCCCCCCCCCCCCCCCCCCCCCCCCCCCCCCCCCCCCCCCCCCCCCCCCCCCCCCCCCCCCCCCCCCCCCCCCCCCCCCCCCCCCCCCCCCCCCCCCCCCCCCCCCCCCCCCCCCCCCCCCCCCCCCCCCCCCCCCCCCCCCCCCCCCCCCCCCCCCCCCCCCCCCCCCCCCCCCCCCCCCCCCCCCCCCCCCCCCCCCCCCCCCCCCCCCCCCCCCCCCCCCCCCCCCCCCCCCCCCCCCCCCCCCCCCCCCCCCCCCCCCCCCCCCCCCCCCCCCCCCCCCCCCCCCCCCCCCCCCCCCCCCCCCCCCCCCCCCCCCCCCCCCCCCCCCCCCCCCCCCCCCCCCCCCCCCCCCCCCCCCCCCCCCCCCCCCCCCCCCCCCCCCCCCCCCCCCCCCCCCCCCCCCCCCCCCCCCCCCCCCCCCCCCCCCCCCCCCCCCCCCCCCCCCCCCCCCCCCCCCCCCCCCCCCCCCCCCCCCCCCCCCCCCCCCCCCCCCCCCCCCCCCCCCCCCCCCCCCCCCCCCCCCCCCCCCCCCCCCCCCCCCCCCCCCCCCCCCCCCCCCCCCCCCCCCCCCCCCCCCCCCCCCCCCCCCCCCCCCCCCCCCCCCCCCCCCCCCCCCCCCCCCCCCCCCCCCCCCCCCCCCCCCCCCCCCCCCCCCCCCCCCCCCCCCCCCCCCCCCCCCCCCCCCCCCCCCCCCCCCCCCCCCCCCCCCCCCCCCCCCCCCCCCCCCCCCCCCCCCCCCCCCCCCCCCCCCCCCCCCCCCCCCCCCCCCCCCCCCCCCCCCCCCCCCCCCCCCCCCCCCCCCCCCCCCCCCCCCCCCCCCCCCCCCCCCCCCCCCCCCCCCCCCCCCCCCCCCCCCCCCCCCCCCCCCCCCCCCCCCCCCCCCCCCCCCCCCCCCCCCCCCCCCCCCCCCCCCCCCCCCCCCCCCCCCCCCCCCCCCCCCCCCCCCCCCCCCCCCCCCCCCCCCCCCCCCCCCCCCCCCCCCCCCCCCCCCCCCCCCCCCCCCCCCCCCCCCCCCCCCCCCCCCCCCCCCCCCCCCCCCCCCCCCCCCCCCCCCCCCCCCCCCCCCCCCCCCCCCCCCCCCCCCCCCCCCCCCCCCCCCCCCCCCCCCCCCCCCCCCCCCCCCCCCCCCCCCCCCCCCCCCCCCCCCCCCCCCCCCCCCCCCCCCCCCCCCCCCCCCCCCCCCCCCCCCCCCCCCCCCCCCCCCCCCCCCCCCCCCCCCCCCCCCCCCCCCCCCCCCCCCCCCCCCCCCCCCCCCCCCCCCCCCCCCCCCCCCCCCCCCCCCCCCCCCCCCCCCGATACGTCTCCAACGTATCTATAATTTTTTATTGTTCCATGCTGTTATATTACCATTCTTGGATGTTTTACAATCATTTTATAGTCATTTTATATCATTTTTTTGGTACTAACCTATTGACATAGTGCCCAGTGCTAGTTGCTGTTTTCTGCATGTTTTTTACATCGCAGGAAATCATTAACAAACAGAGTCCAAATGCAGGGAAACTTTTTGTGGATTTTTTTCGACCAGAAGACATCCAGTGGGCCAAAGAAGTACCTAAGAGGGAGCCCGAGGTGAGCACAAGACACCATGGCGCGCCTGGAGGCCCAGGTGCGCCCTGGTGGGTTGTGCCCACCTCGGTGGCCTCCCGCACCGCCTCTTTGCTCTGTAATTACCCCAATATTCCAGAAACCCTAGAGGAGTCGACGAAAATCAATTCCAGCCGCCGCAAGTTCCAGAACCACCAGATCCAATCTAGACACCATCAAGGAGGGGTTCATCATGTCCATTGGTGCCTCTCCGATGATACGTAAGTAGTTCTTTATAGACCCATGGGTCCGTAGTTAGTAGCTAGATGGCTTCCTCTCTCTCTTTTGATTCTCAATACAATGGTCTCTTGGAGATCCATATGATGTAACTCTTTTTGCGGTGCGTTTGTTGGGATCCGATGAACTTTGAGTTTTATGATCAGATCTATGTTTTTATCCATGAAAGTTATTTGAGTCTTATTTGATCTCTTATGTGCATGATTGCTTATAGCCTCGTATTTCTTCTCCGATATTTGGGTTTTGTTTGGCCAACTTGATCTATTTATCTTGCAATGCGAAGATGTGCTTTGTAATGGGTTCGATCTTACGATGCTTGATCCCAGTGACAGAAGGGGAACCGACACGTATGTATCGTTGCTATTAAGGATAACAAGATGGGGTCTATCTATAAATAAATAGATCTTGTCTACATCATGTCATCGTTCTTATTGCATTACTCCGTTTCCCCCCCCCCCCCCCCCCCCCCCCCCCCCCCCCCCCCCCCCCCCCCCCCCCCCCCCCCCCCCCCCCCCCCCCCCCCCCCCCCCCCCCCCCCCCCCCCCCCCCCCCCCCCCCCCCCCCCCCCCCCCCCCCCCCCCCCCCCCCCCCCCCCCCCCCCCCCCCCCCCCCCCCCCCCCCCCCCCCCCCCCCCCCCCCCCCCCCCCCCCCCCCCCCCCCCCCCCCCCCCCCCCCCCCCCCCCCCCCCCCCCCCCCCCCCCCCCCCCCCCCCCCCCCCCCCCCCCCCCCCCCCCCCCCCCCCCCCCCCCCCCCCCCCCCCCCCCCCCCCCCCCCCCCCCCCCCCCCCCCCCCCCCCCCCCCCCCCCCCCCCCCCCCCCCCCCCCCCCCCCCCCCCCCCCCCCCCCCCCCCCCCCCCCCCCCCCCCCCCCCCCCCCCCCCCCCCCCCCCCCCCCCCCCCCCCCCCCCCCCCCCCCCCCCCCCCCCCCCCCCCCCCCCCCCCCCCCCCCCCCCCCCCCCCCCCCCCCCCCCCCCCCCCCCCCCCCCCCCCCCCCCCCCCCCCCCCCCCCCCCCCCCCCCCCCCCCCCCCCCCCCCCCCCCCCCCCCCCCCCCCCCCCCCCCCCCCCCCCCCCCCCCCCCCCCCCCCCCCCCCCCCCCCCCCCCCCCCCCCCCCCCCCCCCCCCCCCCCCCCCCCCCCCCCCCCCCCCCCCCCCCCCCCCCCCCCCCCCCCCCCCCCCCCCCCCCCCCCCCCCCCCCCCCCCCCCCCCCCCCCCCCCCCCCCCCCCCCCCCCCCCCCCCCCCCCCCCCCCCCCCCCCCCCCCCCCCCCCCCCCCCCCCCCCCCCCCCCCCCCCCCCCCCCCCCCCCCCCCCCCCCCCCCCCCCCCCCCCCCCCCCCCCCCCCCCCCCCCCCCCCCCCCCCCCCCCCCCCCCCCCCCCCCCCCCCCCCCCCCCCCCCCCCCCCCCCCCCCCCCCCCCCCCCCCCCCCCCCCCCCCCCCTCTCTACTTGTGCATCCAAAATCCTTTAAACCAGTTTTGCCACATGAGTCCACCATACCTACCTATATGCAGTATTCTTTTGCCGTTCTAAGCTAATTTGTATGTGCCATCTCTAATTTTCAAAATAAATTTCTCTTTTGTGTGCTCGTACCGCTCATGAAATGGCAGGGGGTGGCTAATATGTTTCCATGCTAGATATGTTATTCTCACGATGAGTGTTTATTCACTTGTCGTTGCACAAGAGTAAGGCAAAGGTATTAGGGATGCCCAGTCCCAAAATAAAAAATGAATTTATTTTATGGTGTCAAATAATAAATTCCTTGGAAAGTGTTGGTATGGAAGGCACCCGTGGATACGACTAGCCATGGAAAGTGAAAGTATGGTTGAAAATGGAATAAACTTTAATTTATGTTTGGGAACCGCCTATGATATATCTAGCATGGAAAGTATTGGGAACTACTCAGTCGTTCTCGTTGACAGGAAAAGCATGCCTCCTAAAATGTTTCTATCTATCTTTTTCGCTTTGAGCTCTGGCACCTCTACAAATCCCTGCTTCCCTCCGCGAAGGGCCTTTCTTTTACTGTATGCAATTTTTATTTTTATTTGAGTCTCCATCTTCTCTTATAAAGTGATATGTCTCCAACGTATCTATAATTTTTGATTGTTCCATGCTATTATATTATCTATTCCCCCCCCCCCCCCCCCCCCCCCCCCCCCCCCCCCCCCCCCCCCCCCCCCCCCCCCCCCCCCCCCCCCCCCCCCCCCCCCCCCCCCCCCCCCCCCCCCCCCCCCCCCCCCCCCCCCCCCCCCCCCCCCCCCCCCCCCCCCCCCCCCCCCCCCCCCCCCCCCCCCCCCCCCCCCCCCCCCCCCCCCCCCCCCCCCCCCCCCCCCCCCCCCCCCCCCCCCCCCCCCCCCCCCCCCCCCCCCCCCCCCCCCCCCCCCCCCCCCCCCCCCCCCCCCCCCCCCCCCCCCCCCCCCCCCCCCCCCCCCCCCCCCCCCCCCCCCCCCCCCCCCCCCCCCCCCCCCCCCCCCCCCCCCCCCCCCCCCCCCCCCCCCCCCCCCCCCCCCCCCCCCCCCCCCCCCCCCCCCCCCCCCCCCCCCCCCCCCCCCCCCCCCCCCCCCCCCCCCCCCCCCCCCCCCCCCCCCCCCCCCCCCCCCCCCCCCCCCCCCCCCCCCCCCCCCCCCCCCCCCCCCCCCCCCCCCCCCCCCCCCCCCCCCCCCCCCCCCCCCCCCCCCCCCCCCCCCCCCCCCCCCCCCCCCCCCCCCCCCCCCCCCCCCCCCCCCCCCCCCCCCCCCCCCCCCCCCCCCCCCCCCCCCCCCCCCCCCCCCCCCCCCCCCCCCCCCCCCCCCCCCCCCCCCCCCCCCCCCCCCCCCCCCCCCCCCCCCCCCCCCCCCCCCCCCCCCCCCCCCCCCCCCCCCCCCCCCCCCCCCCCCCCCCCCCCCCCCCCCCCCCCCCCCCCCCCCCCCCCCCCCCCCCCCCCCCCCCCCCCCCCCCCCCCCCCCCCCCCCCCCCCCCCCCCCCCCCCCCCCCCCCCCCCCCCCCCCCCCCCCCCCCCCCCCCCCCCCCCCCCCCCCCCCCCCCCCCCCCCCCCCCCCCCCCCCCCCCCCCCCCCCCCCCCCCCCCCCCCCCCCCCCCCCCCCCCCCCCCCCCCCCCCCCCCCCCCCCCCCCCCCCCCCCCCCCCCCCCCCCCCCCCCCCCCCCCCCCCCCCCCCCCCCCCCCCCCCCCCCCCCCCCCCCCCCCCCCCCCCCCCCCCCCCCCCCCCCCCCCCCCCCCCCCCCCCCCCCCCCCCCCCCCCCCCCCCCCCCCCCCCCCCCCCCCCCCCCCCCCCCCCCCCCCCCCCCCCCCCCCCCCCCCCCCCCCCCCCCCCCCCCCCCCCCCCCCCCCCCCCCCCCCCCCCCCCCCCCCCCCCCCCCCCCCCCCCCCCCCCCCCCCCCCCCCCCCCCCCCCCCCCCCCCCCCCCCCCCCCCCCCCCCCCCCCCCCCCCCCCCCCCCCCCCCCCCCCCCCCCCCCCCCCCCCCCCCCCCCCCCCCCCCCCCCCCCCCCCCCCCCCCCCCCCCCCCCCCCCCCCCCCCCCCCCCCCCCCCCCCCCCCCCCCCCCCCCCCCCCCCCCCCCCCCCCCCCCCCCCCCCCCCCCCCCCCCCCCCCCCCCCCCCCCCCCCCCCCCCCCCCCCCCCCCCCCCCCCCCCCCCCCCCCCCCCCCCCCCCCCCCCCCCCCCCCCCCCCCCCCCCCCCCCCCCCCCCCCCCCCCCCCCCCCCCCCCCCCCCCCCCCCCCCCCCCCCCCCCCCCCCCCCCCCCCCCCCCCCCCCCCCCCCCCCCCCCCCCCCCCCCCCCCCCCCCCCCCCCCCCCCCCCCCCCCCCCCCCCCCCCCCCCCCCCCCCCCCCCCCCCCCCCCCCCCCCCCCCCCCCCCCCCCCCCCCCCCCCCCCCCCCCCCCCCCCCCCCCCCCCCCCCCCCCCCCCCCCCCCCCCCCCCCCCCCCCCCCCCCCCCCCCCCCCCCCCCCCCCCCCCCCCCCCCCCCCCCCCCCCCCCCCCCCCCCCCCCCCCCCCCCCCCCCCCCCCCCCCCCCCCCCCCCCCCCCCCCCCCCCCCCCCCCCCCCCCCCCCCCCCCCCCCCCCCCCCCCCCCCCCCCCCCCCCCCCCCCCCCCCCCCCCCCCCCCCCCCCCCCCCCCCCCCCCCCCCCCCCCCCCCCCCCCCCCCCCCCCCCCCCCCCCCCCCCCCCCCCCCCCCCCCCCCCCCCCCCCCCCCCCCCCCCCCCCCCCCCCCCCCCCCCCCCCCCCCCCCCCCCCCCCCCCCCCCCCCCCCCCCCCCCCCCCCCCCCCCCCCCCCCCCCCCCCCCCCCCCCCCCCCCCCCCCCCCCCCCCCCCCCCCCCCCCCCCCCCCCCCCCCCCCCCCCCCCCCCCCCCCCCCCCCCCCCCCCCCCCCCCCCCCCCCCCCCCCCCCCCCCCCCCCCCCCCCCCCCCCCCCCCCCCCCCCCCCCCCCCCCCCCCCCCCCCCCCCCCCCCCCCCCCCCCCCCCCCCCCCCCCCCCCCCCCCCCCCCCCCCCCCCCCCCCCCCCCCCCCCCCCCCCCCCCCCCCCCCCCCCCCCCCCCCCCCCCCCCCCCCCCCCCCCCCCCCCCCCCCCCCCCCCCCCCCCCCCCCCCCCCCCCCCCCCCCCCCCCCCCCCCCCCCCCCCCCCCCCCCCCCCCCCCCCCCCCCCCCCCCCCCCCCCCCCCCCCCCCCCCCCCCCCCCCCCCCCCCCCCCCCCCCCCCCCCCCCCCCCCCCCCCCCCCCCCCCCCCCCCCCCCCCCCCCCCCCCCCCCCCCCCCCCCCCCCCCCCCCCCCCCCCCCCCCCCCCCCCCCCCCCCCCCCCCCCCCCCCCCCCCCCCCCCCCCCCCCCCCCCCCCCCCCCCCCCCCCCCCCCCCCCCCCCCCCCCCCCCCCCCCCCCCCCCCCCCCCCCCCCCCCCCCCCCCCCCCCCCCCCCCCCCCCCCCCCCCCCCCCCCCCCCCCCCCCCCCCCCCCCCCCCCCCCCCCCCCCCCCCCCCCCCCCCCCCCCCCCCCCCCCCCCCCCCCCCCCCCCCCCCCCCCCCCCCCCCCCCCCCCCCCCCCCCCCCCCCCCCCCCCCCCCCCCCCCCCCCCCCCCCCCCCCCCCCCCCCCCCCCCCCCCCCCCCCCCCCCCCCCCCCCCCCCCCCCCCCCCCCCCCCCCCCCCCCCCCCCCCCCCCCCCCCCCCCCCCCCCCCCCCCCCCCCCCCCCCCCCCCCCCCCCCCCCCCCCCCCCCCCCCCCCCCCCCCCCCCCCCCCCCCCCCCCCCCCCCCCCCCCCCCCCCCCCCCCCCCCCCCCCCCCCCCCCCCCCCCCCCCCCCCCCCCCCCCCCCCCCCCCCCCCCCCCCCCCCCCCCCCCCCCCCCCCCCCCCCCCCCCCCCCCCCCCCCCCCCCCCCCCCCCCCCCCCCCCCCCCCCCCCCCCCCCCCCCCCCCCCCCCCCCCCCCCCCCCCCCCCCCCCCCCCCCCCCCCCCCCCCCCCCCCCCCCCCCCCCCCCCCCCCCCCCCCCCCCCCCCCCCCCCCCCCCCCCCCCCCCCCCCCCCCCCCCCCCCCCCCCCCCCCCCCCCCCCCCCCCCCCCCCCCCCCCCCCCCCCCCCCCCCCCCCCCCCCCCCCCCCCCCCCCCCCCCCCCCCCCCCCCCCCCCCCCCCCCCCCCCCCCCCCCCCCCCCCCCCCCCCCCCCCCCCCCCCCCCCCCCCCCCCCCCCCCCCCCCCCCCCCCCCCCCCCCCCCCCCCCCCCCCCCCCCCCCCCCCCCCCCCCCCCCCCCCCCCCCCCCCCCCCCCCCCCCCCCCCCCCCCCCCCCCCCCCCCCCCCCCCCCCCCCCCCCCCCCCCCCCCCCCCCCCCCCCCCCCCCCCCCCCCCCCCCCCCCCCCCCCCCCCCCCCCCCCCCCCCCCCCCCCCCCCCCCCCCCCCCCCCCCCCCCCCCCCCCCCCCCCCCCCCCCCCCCCCCCCCCCCCCCCCCCCCCCCCCCCCCCCCCCCCCCCCCCCCCCCCCCCCCCCCCCCCCCCCCCCCCCCCCCCCCCCCCCCCCCCCCCCCCCCCCCCCCCCCCCCCCCCCCCCCCCCCCCCCCCCCCCCCCCCCCCCCCCCCCCCCCCCCCCCCCCCCCCCCCCCCCCCCCCCCCCCCCCCCCCCCCCCCCCCCCCCCCCCCCCCCCCCCCCCCCCCCCCCCCCCCCCCCCCCCCCCCCCCCCCCCCCCCCCCCCCCCCCCCCCCCCCCCCCCCCCCCCCCCCCCCCCCCCCCCCCCCCCCCCCCCCCCCCCCCCCCCCCCCCCCCCCCCCCCCCCCCCCCCCCCCCCCCCCCCCCCCCCCCCCCCCCCCCCCCCCCCCCCCCCCCCCCCCCCCCCCCCCCCCCCCCCCCCCCCCCCCCCCCCCCCCCCCCCCCCCCCCCCCCCCCCCCCCCCCCCCCCCCCCCCCCCCCCCCCCCCCCCCCCCCCCCCCCCCCCCCCCCCCCCCCCCCCCCCCCCCCCCCCCCCCCTCTTCAAGGGAAAAACTAACGCAGTGCTCAAGAGGTAGCAAGAAGGATTTCTGGCACCGTTGCCGGGGAGATCTACGCCAAGTCAAGTCAAGTCAAGACCTACCAAGTACCCATCACAAACTCTTATCCCTCACATTACATTATTTGCCATTTGCCTTTTGTTTTCCTCTCCCCCACTTCACCTTTGCCGTTTTATTCGCCCTTCTTCCGTTCGTCCTTTTGTTTGCTCGTGTTGCCATGTGCCTTCTATTTGCTTGCATCTTTGCTTGCTGAAAATCTATTGATATGGATCCACTTAAAGTGTTCTACTTGGATCATCTTCGATCCTTATGCGCTCGTGCTGATACCCCAACTAGCCTAGTTGATGGGAAATCTTTAGACGAGCATGCTCATTTTGTGCGTCACCGTTTGTCTGAAAAAGGGAGACTCTTATGGGATCAAATAAACAGATTGATATGTTATGCTTGGAATCTTTGTGAAATTTGTGATTTTACTTGTTGCTCTAAGAACCCTAAAAAACACCTTCCCTACCTATGTGCCCCCCCCCATAATGAAATCTTATCTTCTTATGCAAAGGGTGTTTATAGTTACTATGATATCATCGAACAAACTGAAGAATTTGTTGCTTTTAAGGGTGCTTATGAAGTTGCTTCTTTGATTGAAAAGTATGATATTACTCTCTACGAATCTGAAAATTTTGACATACTTAAATATTGCTATGAAAACTATGCTCATAATGTCTATGTCAAAGAATTTATTGAGAGAATGAATGTTGCTTTGGAAGAAAATAATGATATGCATGAATCTATAGATAATGATGATTCCGATGATTTGATTGAAATATCCCTTGATGAACATGATGCTTGCTATTCTTGTGAACATGATGCCAATATTTTTGAAGACGAATTTGCTATAGTTCCTTGTGTTAATCATGAGATCGTTGCTATTGCGCCCATACTTGATAGTTCCTTTGATGAAAAGCATGATTGCAATGATGTTATTATAAATTCTATTGATGTCAATTGTGTTAATGATATGCAAAACCTCAAGCTTGGGGATGCTAGTTTTGCTATGACTACTATTTGTTGCAATGATCATGATTGGGGGGGATTCTTCTTTTGATCTTGAAAATTTATTTAAGCCCCATGATGAATATGAGATTGATAATAGTGTTTGCAATAGTATTGAAAGTGGGTTTGGAAGAGTGTCGACTTTAGATCCCACATATTTGGAGAATGTTCAATCTTATGGTATTTTTGATAAAAGTGGGTTTGGAGAGGTCATGACTTTAGTTAATGTTAATCCCACTATTTTGGAAGAGTGTCAACTTTGCATACATGTGGATCGTGTTAAGAATATGTTTTGTGATAGCTATATTGTTGAATTTTCTTATGATCCTACATGTAATTATTATGAGAGAGGAAAATATGGTTGTAGAAATTTTCATGTCACTAAATTTCCTCTCGTTATGTTGAGATTGCTATTGTTTCTTTCTTCTTCCTTGCATATGCTAGATCTTGCTTGTCTTGCTAATTTGTTTTCCTATAAAATGCCTATGCATAGGAAGTATGTTAGACTTAGATGTGTTTGTCACGTGGTTCATGATGCTCTCTTTGCGCTTCAATTCTTGTCTTTCATGTGAGCATCATCGAAATATCAATGCCTAGATAGGGGCGTTAAACGATAGCGCTTGTTGGGAGGCAACCCAATTTTATTTTTGTTCCTTGCTTTTTGTTCCTGTTTAGTAATAAATATTTGATCTAGCCTCTGGTTAGGTGTGGTTTTATGTTTTAATTAGTGTTTGTGCCAAGTGAAACCTATAGGATCTTCTTGGATGATAGTTATTTGATCTTGCTGAAAAAGTCAGAAACTTTCTGCTCACGAAAACAATTGTTAAAAATCACCAGAACGTGATAAAATACTGATTCCAATTGTAGTATATCAATAAACAAATTATCTAGATCTTCTTATTTTGGTAGAGTTTTCTGAGTTACAGAAGTTTGCGTTAGATACAGATTACCACAGACTGTTCTGTTTTTGACAGATTCTGTTTTTCGTGCATTGTTTGCTTATTTTGATGAATCTATGGCTAGTATCGGAGGTTATGAACCATAGAGAAGTTGGAATACAGTAGGTTTAACACCAATATAAATAAAGAATGATTTCATTACAGTACCTTAAAGTGGTGGTTTGTTTTATTTCGCTAACGGAGCTCATGAGATTTTCTGTTGAGTTTTGTGTTGTGATGTTTTCAAGTTTTGGGTAAAGATTTGATGGATTATGGAATAAGGAGTGGCAAGATCCTAAGCTTGGGGATGCCCAAGGTACCCCAAGGTAAAATTCAAGGACAACCAAAATCCTAAGCTTGGGGATGCCCCGGAAGGCATCCCCTCTTTCATCTTCGTCCATCGGTAACTTTACTTGAGGCTATATTTTTATTCACCACATGATATGTGTTTTGCTTGGGGCGTCTTGTATGATTTGAGTCTTTGCTTTTCAGTTTACCATAATCATCCTTGCTGTACACACCTTTTTGGAGAGACACACATGAATCGGAATTTATTAGAATACTCTATATGCTTCGCTTATATCTTTTGAGCTAGATAATTTTGCTCTAGTGCTTCGCTTATATCCTTTTAGAGCACGGTGGTGGTTTTATTTTATAGAAATTGTTGATCTCTCATGCTTCACTTATATTATTTTGAGATTCCTTTAGAACAGCATGGTAATTTGCTTTGGCTATAAAATTAGTCCTAATATAATAAGCATCCAATTTGGATATAATAAAAACTTTCATAAAAAGTGCATTGAATACTATGAGAAGTTTGATACTTGATGATTGTTTTGAGATATGGAGATGGTAATATTAGAGTCATGCTAGTTGAGTAGTTGTGAATTTGAGAAATACTTGTGTTGAAGTTTGCAAGTCCCGTAGCATGCACGTATGGTAAATGTTGTGTAACAAATTTGAAGCATGAGGTGTTCTTTGATTGTCATCCTTATGAGTGGCGGTCGGGGATGAGCGATGGTATTTTCCTACCAATCTATCCCCCTAGGAGCATGCGCGTAATGCTTGGTTTTTGATGACTTGTAGATTTTTGCAATAAGTATGTGAGTTCTTTATGACTAATGTTGAGTCCATGGATTATACGCACTCTCACCTTTCCATCATTGCTAGCCTCTTCGGTACCATGCATTGCCCTTTTTCACCTTGAGAGTTGGTGCAAACTTCGCCGGTGCATCCAACCCCCGTGATATGATATACTCTATCACACATAAACCTCCTTATATCTTCCTCAAAACAACCACCATACCTACCTATTATGGCATTTCCATAGCCATTCCGAGATATATTGTCATGCAACTTTTCACCGTTTCATTTATTATGACACGCTTCATCATTGTCATATTGCCTTGCATGATTATGTAGTTGACATCGTATTTGTGGCAAAGCCACCATGCGTAATTTATCATACATGCCACTCTTGATTCATTGCCCATCCCGGTACACCACCGGAGGCATTCATATAGAGTCATATTTTGTTCTAGTATCGAGTTGTAATCATTGAGTTGTAAATAAATAGAAGTGTGATGATCATCATAAATAGAGCATTGTCCTAAAAAAAAGAAAAAAGAGAAAGGCCAAAAAAAAGAAGGCCCAAAAAAAAAGAAGAGAAATAAAAAGGGACAATGCTACTATCCTTTTTTTCCACACTTGTGCTTCAAAGTAGCACCATGATCATTATGATAGAGAGTCTCTTGTTTTATCACTTTCATATACTAATGGGAATTTTTCATTATAGAACTTGGCTTGTATATTCCAACAATGGGCTTCCTCAAATGCCCTAGGTCTTCGTGAGCAAGCAAGTTGGATGCACACCCACTTACCCCCCCCCCCCCCCCCCCCCCCCCCCCCCCCCCCCCCCCCCCCCCCCCCCCCCCCCCCCCCCCCCCCCCCCCCCCCCCCCCCCCCCCCCCCCCCCCCCCCCCCCCCCCCCCCCCCCCCCCCCCCCCCCCCCCCCCCCCCCCCCCCCCCCCCCCCCCCCCCCCCCCCCCCCCCCCCCCCCCCCCCCCCCCCCCCCCCCCCCCCCCCCCCCCCCCCCCCCCCCCCCCCCCCCCCCCCCCCCCCCCCCCCCCCCCCCCCCCCCCCCCCCCCCCCCCCCCCCCCCCCCCCCCCCCCCCCCCCCCCCCCCCCCCCCCCCCCCCCCCCCCCCCCCCCCCCCCCCCCCCCCCCCCCCCCCCCCCCCCCCCCCCCCCCCCCCCCCCCCCCCCCCCCCCCCCCCCCCCCCCCCCCCCCCCCCCCCCCCCCCCCCCCCCCCCCCCCCCCCCCCCCCCCCCCCCCCCCCCCCCCCCCCCCCCCCCCCCCCCCCCCCCCCCCCCCCCCCCCCCCCCCCCCCCCCCCCCCCCCCCCCCCCCCCCCCCCCCCCCCCCCCCCCCCCCCCCCCCCCCCCCCCCCCCCCCCCCCCCCCCCCCCCCCCCCCCCCCCCCCCCCCCCCCCCCCCCCCCCCCCCCCCCCCCCCCCCCCCCCCCCCCCCCCCCCCCCCCCCCCCCCCCCCCCCCCCCCCCCCCCCCCCCCCCCCCCCCCCCCCCCCCCCCCCCCCCCCCCCCCCCCCCCCCCCCCCCCCCCCCCCCCCCCCCCCCCCCCCCCCCCCCCCCCCCCCCCCCCCCCCCCCCCCCCCCCCCCCCCCCCCCCCCCCCCCCCCCCCCCCCCCCCCCCCCCCCCCCCCCCCCCCCCCCCCCCCCCCCCCCCCCCCCCCCCCCCCCCCCCCCCCCCCCCCCCCCCCCCCCCCCCCCCCCCCCCCCCCCCCCCCCCCCCCCCCCCCCCCCCCCCCCCCCCCCCCCCCCCCCCCCCCCCCCCCCCCCCCCCCCCCCCCCCCCCCCCCCCCCCCCCCCCCCCCCCCCCCCCCCCCCCCCCCCCCCCCCCCCCCCCCCCCCCCCCCCCCCCCCCCCCCCCCCCCCCCCCCCCCCCCCCCCCCCCCCCCCCCCCCCCCCCCCCCCCCCCCCCCCCCCCCCCCCCCCCCCCCCCCCCCCCCCCCCCCCCCCCCCCCCCCCCCCCCCCCCCCCCCCCCCCCCCCCCCCCCCCCCCCCCCCCCCCCCCCCCCCCCCCCCCCCCCCCCCCCCCCCCCCCCCCCTCGAATTATCAGTTTGGTTTGGCCTACTAGATTGATCTTTCTTGCAATGGGAGAAGTGCTTAGCTTTGGGTTCAATCTTGCGTTGCTCGATCCTAGTGACAGAAAGGGAAACGACACGTATTGTATTGTTGCCATCGAGGATAAAAAGATGGGGGTTATATCATATTGCCTGAGTTTATCCCTGTACATCATGTCATCTTGCCTAATGCGTTACTCTGTTCTTATGAACTTAATACTCTAGATGCATGCTGGATAGCGGTCGATGTGTGGAGTAATAGTAGTAGATGCAGAATCGCTTCGGTCTACTTGTCGCGGACGTGATGCCTATATACATGATCATGCCTAGATATTCTCATAACTATGCACTTTTCTATCAATTGCTCGACAGTAATTTGTTCACTCACCGTAATACTTATGCTATCTTGAGAGAAGCCACTAGTGAAACCTATGGCCCCCGGGTCTATTCTCCATCATATAAGTTTCCAATCTATTTTACTTTGCAATCTTTACTTTCAATCTTTATCATAAAAAATACCAAAAATATTTATCTTATTATCTCTATCAGATCTCACTTTTGCAAGTGGCCATGAAGGGATTGACAACCCCTTTATCGCGTTGGTTGTAAGGTTCTTATTTGTTTGTGTAGGTACGAGGCGACTTGCGTGTAGTCTCCTACTGGATTGATACCTTGGTTCTCAAAAACTGAGGGAAATACTTACGCTACTTTGCTGCATCACCCTTTCCTCTTCAAGGGAAAAACCAACGCAGTGCTCAAGAGGTAGCATAAAGCACCAACTAAGGGGCACTATGATCGTACTTGAGCATTGGGTGTAGCTAATATGCGAGTGTGTTTCATGAATGGATCAATGATTGAGCATAATGGGCTAGGGATAACTTATTTTAGCATTAATATTTTGAAAGACATGGTTGCTTGTTGATATGCTTGAGTATTGAAATTATAATGTCAAAACTAGACTATTGCTTTGAACCATATAAAAGTCCAAATGTCCATGCTACAAAGAAAAGAATATGTGATGAATATGTTGGGCAGCATTCCACATCAAAAATTCTATTTTTATCATTTACCTACTCGAGGACGAGCAGGAATTAAGCTTGGGGATGCTGATACGTCTCCAACATATCTATAATTTTTGATTGTTCCATGCTGTTATATTACCATTCTTGGATGTTTTACAATCATTTTATAGTCATTTTATATCATTTTTTGGTACTAACCTATTGACATAGTGCCCAGTGCCAGTTGCTGTTTTCTGCATGTTTTTTACATCGCAGGAAATCATTACCAAATAGACTCCAAATGCAGCGAAAATTTTTGTGGATTTTTTTCGACCAGAAGACATCCAGTGGGCCAAAGTAGTACCGAAGAGGGAGCCCGAGGTGAGCACAAGACACCAGGGTGTTCCTGGAGGCCCAGGCGCGCCTTGGTGGGTTGTGCCCACCTCGATGGCCTCCCGCAACGCCTGTTTGCTCTATAAATACCCCAATATTCCAGAAACCCTAGAGGAGTCAACGAAAATCAATTCCAGCCGCCGCAAGTTCTAGAACTACCAGATCCAATCTAGACACCATCACGGAGGGGTTCATCATGTCCATTGGTGCCTCTCCGATGATACGTGAGTAGTTCTTTGTAGACCCATGGGCCCGTAGTTAGTAGCTAGATGGCTTCCTCTCTCTCTTTTGATTCTCAATACAATGGTCTCTTGGAGATCCATATGATGTAACTCTTTTTGCGGTGTGTTTGTTGGGATCCGATGAACTTTGAGTTTATGATCAGATCTATGTTTTTATCCATGAAAGTTATTTGAGTCTTCTTTGATCTCTTATGTGCATGATTGCTTATAGCCTCGTATTTCTTCTCCGATATTTGGGTTTTGTTTGGCCAACTTGATCTATTTATCCTGTAATGGGAAGAGGTCACTACTGCAGGATGCTACTAACGCGACACTATGATCAGAGACCCTTCGACGAAACTGTGTGCGATGCCATAATCGCAAACGGTGGTGTAAAAAAACTGTCAAAAAAGGTGCAAAACATTTGCGATGGAGGATGCATCAAACACGGTTCAGATTTTAGTTGCGTGTGCGATGCAGGGCATACGGTTCAGCTCAATTAACCATTTACGATGAGGTTGAACAAAAGAAACGGGCAGCCAGATGAAGGTGTGTGCGATGTACATCATACGGTTCACTCGGATGAACTATTTGTGATTAGGCAACACAAAAGAAATGGTCAGCCAGATCAAAGGTGTGTGCGATATACGGCATGTGGTTCACTCGGATGAACTGTTTGCGTTGAGACATGAGAACAGAAACGGTTCAAATGAACAAGATGTGTGTGATACGAGGCAAACAAGTCTGTAACCGAAAATGTGTGCGAAGACCGATAACAACACAGACGATTACTGCTAACAAGCCGTGTGTGTTGTGAGCAAACGATTGCTGGTATACAATTGTGAGTGATTGATGAAAACATCACCGACGGGTTCCATTGTTTAGTCCGTGTGCGATGTGATTTTCTTTGTCCGCACAACATCTACGCTCTGTCTACAGAGCATCAACATATATACTTAAAAAGACAACATTGCATAACCAAATTAAGCATACAATTACACAAGTGACTACATACATAACATTTCCACACACCAAAGAAAGCAATTACATGCATACTAAAGTAGGAGAAACGAGGATCTAATCATCTACTTATTGTTGCGATGACGCTTGCAATTGCTCTGCTTCCGGCTGGATCCCTGGTCGTTTTGGGGAAGGAGGTACTTCCTCATGTCAACGATCCGCCTGTACATGTCGTAGCTCGTGTACGCCTCCTTGGCCGCGTACACGACATGAGCTTTGTCGAGTTTCTCCATCCAGGTTGAGTGCCAGGCACGCTTGTCCTTGTTGCACCAATCCTTCATGTCTCTGTAGTAGGGGTCAATGATGGCCTCGGCGAGGTGAACCAGTGAGTCCTTCTCATGCTCCTTGCTGCCCTAGATCTTGTATTGGCCCTGGATGTCGACAAGATTCTGGCAGGCGATGCCCGAATTCTTGAGCGCCTTTACATCGTTGGCGATGTCCACCATAGCGAACATGTAGTGGGGGCTGTTGACAAACCTGGCGAAACGCTCGCAAGGCCTTGTGGCCAGGCAGTAGTGGTAGACGAGAACGTGGTGGCACACGCACATATGGGCGACGATGACCTTGGGACGAGACCCGGCACGAGCGCGGGTGTACTCGAGGTCGAACCCGACCACCTTGTACTTCTTCGCGGCAAGTAGCAGCTCCATGATGTGGATGGAGTGCTCCACCCAGACCGGGTCGTTGGTGTACACCACCAAGAGGTCCATGAACCTTCTGTGGGTGTCCACCACGACACGCATGGTGAACTGCTGCTCGTCGTCGGCAGCCGCTCGGAGCGCCATTGGAGCCGCGCAGGATACCCTCTAAGAATTTCTCGTGGTGGGTGTGCTTCTTGCAATGGTGGGGCGCGATCGAAAGGTTGAAGAGACACAAGGGTAGGTTAAATGGCTGCTGTAATAAATGGGGGCCGGCCGGCCTGTAATCATCACGTCTTGTCACGGCGTTCATAGCGGAGGATTCCAGTGCATGCTTGACAACACCGCACCGCACGCGTGGGCTCGAAGAGGCGCCAAATGTATCATCGGTGAGCCTATTCCCGCGCTACCGAGCTGTTTACCACGCAAGCTTCTTGCCCGGCTAGTTTGGCCACGCGTCGGCTAGAAGAGGGATAAATCGTGGGTGTTTATTGGCAAAAAGCTTTGTAAAAACGAAGTGTGTGGAATGACTTTGGTCATAAGTTTACTCTTGGATGATGAGGTCAAAGTTACACAGAAGGGTGATGATGGACACTCGAGTGCGATAATTAATTCTGTGCTCTACAGTGCACACGGTGGAAGAAACCAACTGTGTGCAATAATGTCGAAGATCGCAGTCGAGTTAGCTATACAGATCGTGTGCTGTGAGATCAACAAGGTAAACTGATTCGAGAATGGTTAATAAAATCTAAGACCATTGCATATTAAGGTTAAAATAGTGCTAGCAATATACGAGTCTCATACGATGCCATTTCAACGATTGTACCACAAAAGCTTGAAATGTTACAAGGTTCAAATTCCAGAGTTATATGGCTCAAATTCGAAGATTACAAGGTTCAAACTGATATTAGAAATGAAATTCATCTCATCAGCTGCAAACGCTCGCGCTGATCCGCTGAACATGGATATCAGAGAGGTTCAAACTAATATCACCGCTTCTAAGTCTGGTTTCGAAACCTCACAATTTTTGCAAAGGGGTCAGCCACTGAGAAGTCATGTATGGGGTCGACACGATGACTTCCGATTACTCTGTCATCTGAAGTTCCAAAATGAAATTCAGCATCTTTGGAGCCTACTCCATTCTGCCGCAGGCGCCGGCGCTGATCAACAAACCATTCATTTTTGCGAAATAAATGTAGGGCAAACCTCATTTCCTTCAGCACCCTTGCTCTGAGAACAAAGAACCTGGCGAATATAATCTCCGGTAAGGTCCCTCGGTAGGAGTTCAAAGTAATTTCTGAGAGATGCAGATCTAGGCATTCGACGTGATTGCTATATTGTATCACATTATCCACCACTGGGCCTAATCTTATCTGCAAAAGAAGAAAACGTGTTAGTGCCTACATGCAGTTTTGAACATTACTATAGGCCTAGCTATTTGGTTTGCAGGATTTGTAAAATGCACTAACATGCCATCTTCGATCTGACATGATTAACATGGGCATTTGATTACATACTAGAAAAATGTAGCCTTCTTCACAAGAGGTTGGAGTGGATGAAAAGTTCCCTAAGAAAACTAGTACAGATGAACCCAAAGGAGAAATGCTTATTGATTGTAACCATATGGATCAAGCAACCAATATGGGCCCCCCCCCCGGGACATGTATGTACTGAAATCCTCCAAAAGAACCTTCAGAAATCGTAGTACATTGTCATTGTAAACTTGGAAAAAGGTGTCACAAATTGAACTCCCCTATGGTTAACATTTAATAGGAAAGGAACATCACCTCGATATATAGCTTCTCCAGGCACAGAAAGCATCTCAGGAAACTGACAACTTGCTCCAGGTCGGGGCCGATAGATTCTAGTGCCAAGACCTTCATTGTGTGCAGTTTCGGGGTCAAGCTTGTCGGAATCATTTTCTGAATGACAGACGAACAAACATCTTCAAAATTAGAAATAATGTTAATTTGTAGAAGGAGAGGTAGGAGGCGGCTGTTGTACCTGAACGGGTGTGGATCCAATAACAAGTTTGGAGTATTTGTCAGACGAGTAGCCCACCACTGTCAATTTCGACGCAGAAATGACATTGGTTCTTGTTGGACCTTCTTGATCAACTACAAGTAATCTCTCAAGTGCAGGTGTGTCCTCAATGACCATACCATGGTACACATCTTGTGATGTCTTCCTGCCGCACCAGCAACACACATAAATAGTCCGGAGAGTCATGGAGGTGATGTGGAAGGTACTCAACCCATTGATCGCATGAAGACGAAGGTACTCGAGTGCAGTATAACCATGGAGCAGGCGCTCCATGTCACCCTTTGAGAGGCAGATGGCGACGAGCTCGGGGTGCTTTAGTCATGGTAGAATAAGAGCGTGCGCGTCATTAAGGGGTGGGAAATGGCAGTTCCTAAACTTGGCGACGCGCAGCATGGGTGCGAGGCAGAGTGCGGACGTTAGCAGCGACCACATATGTGCATCATCAAAAGTGACCTCCTCGAGCTGATCTAGGGCGGGGGATCGGAACCAGTCGTCAAGCTTAGCTCGGTCCTTGCCGTTGGAACGGAACTTGCCCATTCTAAGGCCTTTGGTTGGGCCAAGGTGACTGTCGAGGATCTTGGAGAACGCATACAAGCTTTTGTGATAGCCATGGCAGAGCTCGTGGGTGTCGATGAGGTCGAGAGGGCTGGAGTTCCATAGGGGGCGCCACCGCCGGGAAAGGAGGGTTGTCCGCGCCCCATATTTGATTGGGAGGAGGGAGATGATGACTCTGAACATATCATCGGGGAAGTTGCTGATGAAGTCTAGGCCTGCTGGAGTCGCTTGCGGTTCTAGCTTGTCCCGCCTCCGCTTGTTGGCAGCCCCGTTCTCCACCTCCGGAGTCTCCTTGTCAGCGACGCTTTCTGATAGAAATGGGAGTACAGGGAATATTTAGTTAAAACAGGGCAATAGAAAAGTGTATTGGTAACTAGAAGTTATTAGGTAGGAATATAGTAAGAAAATGGAATAACAATTGGTTGCTTAAATACTACACAATTCATTTGACATTGCTGGGTAAGTCAACATATGGAGATAGTTGAAAAGAAAACTTACTTCGAAGAAAGTCTGGATGGATGATTTTGTCGGGGAAGTTAGCGTATATCTCATGACCAGACCCTTTTATGTGCGGTGCAATTTTAGTGCCAGCTTTCAGCACATAAAACTTTGCAATTTGTTTCCAAAAGCCAGTGCCAAAATAGGAGTCACCGCGTTCATCAAGTCTTACAGTAGCAACGATTGTAAATCCATGGTTTGTGTGCAGTATGACATCCGTGGAGCCTTGATCTATGTAAAGGGAAAAATTGTGCACTACATAATCTGTTGCATAGCAAGGGATGTTCTGCAGAAAATGGTAGGATTGTTAAAGAAAATATGGTAACATGCAAATATGGGCCCAAATTGAAAGAACTATACATCAGTTGAAATCGAAGGACAAAAATCTATAATTAAACAAATAGGGTAAACATGATGTCATGGAAATATGAGAGTAATCGAAAGAACAATACATCATTAATTTGCCTAATATAGAAAGAAGAGGGGAAAAATCCCCTTTGGCGTATATGGTGCATGTGGCACCTTTTATCCAAATGTAGCAATATTTAGAATATGTTCAGGATAGTAGGCCATGCCAACCGATTTAGGGTGAGATTGAACATACCACGCGCGTCCTCAAGTTATCTGGTACGGTGAGATGGAATCTCTGGCGGCGGTCGCAAAGTCCTGAAGTGTCGGCGCACTGTACATTCTATGAATGAAAGAAAACCCTCAAATCAGCTCGAATAAAAATGAATTCACGGCGATTTCCGCCCGATGATTAAAGGAGGCAGATGAACTGGGATAAGAGATGAGATAATATCTCGTTAAATTAGTTACCTTGTCGTCCATGAGAAAGAACCCTCAGTACGGTAGATTCGCCAACCGAGCGGAGCTGGGTCGACCGCGAGCAGCGTCGAGAAAGTTGATGGCGATAGGCGGCGGCAAGCGGAAGTGGCTAAATGCGATGGGCTTTGCTGGTAGCCTGGCGGCGGCGGCAGGCGTCGAGCTAAGTGTTTATGGCCGCAATAGGCGGTGCCATAGCATCGACGCGGAGGAGCTTGTGCAGGTGTGAATGGAGAACGTACCGGAGGGGCGGAGGGGGTGGCGGGCGGGGTGAGGGTTTTTGTGACGTGGGGATGGTGAGGGTTTTCTTTTTTCTTTTTTGAATTGGGTGGTGAGGGTTTTCTGCCCACAAAGAATTTTGGGGGCGACAGTTTGCGAGAGCGAACCATGTGTGATTGACGCAGCAGGCAAAATGAAAATTGCACATGGTTCCAATTTTGGGAACCGTGTGTGATTGACGTACTACCTCCGTCCTGGTTTATTGGTCCCCCGTTGTAATTTTTACCAAAATTTGGCAAAATATTTAACATACTCAGACATAGATAATAAGTGTACACGTACATAAGCATAGTTCAACCATAAGTACATAGTTCAACCGTCATTAAGCATACTCAAGCGTACATAGTTCGATCCATCCCACATCTCATCTCACATGCGGTCGGCACGATCCTGAAGCTTCTACTGGTACTCGGTGTACGCGCCGTGCGCCACCCTGTGAGAATACTTTTGCTTGAAGGAGCCAACGGCCCGTCCTCTTGCATGCGCCAGAACACTTGGATACGCGTCATGAAGCTTCTGGTTGCAAAATGGGCATCCATAGCTGCCGTTCCAGGTCCTAATACGCGTGTCATGCATTCCCGCATAAAGCTTCCTCGGGATTTGCCTCTTGTACCTCCTCTGGCCATCTTCATCCTCGCTGTCCACATCGTCAGACAGCACCTATACAAATAGTAAAACAAATTTGGCATCAAATCAATGATTACATGCCGTGAAGTAGGATTAGGAATTTATGGCTATTTATTTATACATATCCAGAGATTATGGTTTGATTTTTAAGCACACTCGTCTATGTACAGACCAATCTTGAAGAAAATAATGGCACAAACATATGTAGGTCATTCAAAATCAAATGTCAAGCCCTGGCTAGGAATTATTAGCACAAACACTAATCCTAGTCGGATTACTAGCAGAAATCATTTGCACAGATGAAACAACAAATCACTTATCACCTGTACCATTCAAACAATCAATACACTACATGGATCTAACGAAACTTACTCAGATTTCATGGATTGGGAGAACATAACCATAGGATTTCTATTCCAAAAAGAGGGAGGCAGGAGTAACCAGAGAAACCCTATGATCTATTTGACACATAAATGGTATAGATGACTAACCAGCTGTCCGTCATCGTCGGAGTCATCGCCGGAGTGGTCATCGGAGTCGGTGTGGAACTCCGCCTCCAGCTATGGAAGCTCGACGCCGTCGACGACATCAGGGTGCAGCGATAACTCGCCGGCGGTGACGGCAACCTCTGTCTCCATTTCCACGCTGTGCTCCGGTGCTTTAGCAGCCCCGGCGTCGCCACTCCCTTCGATGGGACGCTTCGTCGGCATCCTCATACACTGACGGCTTTGAGGACTGAGAGCGGTGTCGAGGATGCAAGCGGAGAGAGAGGATTGTGTGTGTGTAGCGAGGATGGGGGGTGCGGCCGCTCGGGCGCACCATTAATATGGAGTAGTGGGAATTGTGGGAGAGAGGCGGGCGGCAGTCAAATCGATGGCTCGCCTCCCAGTGAGCCTGCGCACCAGACTGCTGGCATGCCTACCAAAGTTTCACACAGCTCCTCGCACGCCTCCCGATGACACTGCGCAGCGAGCACGCCTCCGTAAATTCACACACCTGCACGCACGCCTCCCCGTCTGCCTGCGCGGCGGACTGCTCGCATGCGTCCCGTCAACTCACACCTGCTTGCATGCCACACGGGTCGCGCGACGGCACGTATATTGTTTTTCTATTTGGATGATTAATGCTGCTGCTTTATTGCTTAACCGAAGCATGGCATGTATCCATTGTTGGTCTAACGCTCACGGTTCGAATAAATAATCCGTTTGGGATATTGGTTCCCAATTATTAATAATCTCCCGTCTATAATTAGATAAAGATTACATCAAAACTGGTCTCAAATTTGACAAAAAAAAGTACAATGCCACTTTGTATTGGTGTCCATATGACAACACGATAAGTTTCATGAACTTCAAATAAGTTTTGGATCTACTAGAATTTAAAAATCAAGATTCTCAATGTTTGAAATTTGTTGCACGGGGAGTAAACATGCACCCAGTGAGACACATGTGTTTTCGCAATCCATTTAGGTCCACTGCCACGTGTGCATGTAGCTCAAATTTGATTTTTGCACATTATACCCGTAGAAAATCAATCAATCAATGTACTAAAACGTCTTAATGATATCTGTGATTTTTTTGAAATTAAAACGTCCCTCCTTTGGTAACATGTATGTTCACCGTGGGATAATTAATTTAACATGCATCGTAGTTGCGGTGGATTCGCGGTGTGTGTGGGTGTGTGCGTCTGGGGGTGGTGGGTGGCTCGTAGTACACTACGAGTTGTGAGCCACCGTGTGGGTTGGTCGTTTTGTTAGGCAGGCCGGTGCCACATCAGAGTCGTGAAATCATTATTTAAAACATCACACAGCCCTTTCATACATAAATGTTTTGGCCACATGCAGTCGATGGTTGTCCTACACGACACTCGATACTCGCGTGTGACGCTTTCTGTGGGCCCACGAGGTCGTCGTCCATCACTTTGACGAACAGCGCCGGCAGTGAGGTTAATTTGACCAGCAAGGTAGAATCTTTTTTGCTTGTGTTATGGTGGTATATAGTACGCGTCGAAGAGGTGGGAGGGGACTAGCATATATACTATACATACGCGTCCGTGAACAAGTACACCTCACTCAGTGTCGGGACTTTTTGGTTTTCGATGCACGTGCCACATCAAAATTGTGAAATTGGTTATTCAAACATCACACAACACCTTTTTGGGCCACATGCATATCCTAGCTAGGACACTCACATGTGACGCTTCCATCTGTGGGCCCATGAGGTCATCGTCGATGCATGCATGCATCACTTTGACCTACATCGGGAGAGGTTAATTAATTTCACCATCGATGAGGATTCTTTTGGGTTGTACATATATTACGGCAGGAGCATATAGTATGCGGTGAAGAGGGTGGAAGGGGACCATCATATGTAGTACGCTTGATATGAACCTCGCTCTTTGTGGGTGCATGGTTTACGGTTTTTGAGGCATGTGGCACATCAAAGTTGTGCAT
>JAAAWM010011532.1:0-85090 GCA_036873465.1 Thinopyrum obtusiflorum
TCGGGGTGTCGGGGAGTCTCATGCACATGCTCTCTCTGTATCTCTCTCTCTCTTTCTGACTACTATGTACCACTCTTTTCACTAATCTCATTTGGAAAACACTATTTCTCTCACATGCATATATACACACGCACGGTCTCTACTAGCCCTCTATACGCACATATATGTGCCGACGTGTCTCCCGCACGCACATTATCTTTAGACCTCTCTCGCACACATTGCCCCCCCCAGACACACCTCTCTCTTATTAGTTGGTAGATATGATTCCATAATATCATTCGGTAGGATATCCCTGACTGTTAGGCTGGATGGTAATACGAGGCAAAGTTTTACCCTAGTTTGGACCCTTGCAGTTGAGGAAAAAGTCTACTCCTGGTACTGTATATTAGTGATAGGGGTGTGTACAAAGTACACGTGAATACCTGGCATTGTGCGTGAGTGTATACTATCGACGAACTAGCCCCCAAGCTTCTATAACATACTAGGGGCCTAGGGTTACAAATCATATATAATCGGCTTATCACCAGTGGGGATAGAGTCCTCCGCGACTCTGGTAGCTAGCTTCGTGTTGTACACCGAGTCCTCCACATGGGTCTTCATATAACGCGTCTCGATCCAACCTATGTGGCACAGGATGGAACCGACCCATGAGTCCTCATGTTGACCCACCACAACTACAAATGATGTGCCCACCACACCACACACGCAATCGGACACTAAGAAAATAAGCATATACAATAGTACAATGTTATACATGGGGGGGGGGGGGGGGGGGGGGGGGGGGGGGGGGGGGGGGGGGGGGGGGGGGGGGGGGGGGGGGGGGGGGGGGGGGGGGGGGGGGGGGGGGGGGGGGGGGGGGGGGGGGGGGGGGGGGGGGGGGGGGGGGGGGGGGGGGGGGGGGGGGGGGGGGGGGGGGGGGGGGGGGGGGGGGGGGGGGGGGGGGGGGGGGGGGGGGGGGGGGGGGGGGGGGGGGGGGGGGGGGGGGGGGGGGGGGGGGGGGGGGGGGGGGGGGGGGGGGGGGGGGGGGGGGGGGGGGGGGGGGGGGGGGGGGGGGGGGGGGGGGGGGGGGGGGGGGGGGGGGGGGGGGGGGGGGGGGGGGGGGGGGGGGGGGGGGGGGGGGGGGGGGGGGGGGGGGGGGGGGGGGGGGGGGGGGGGGGGGGGGGGGGGGGGGGGGGGGGGGGGGGGGGGGGGGGGGGGGGGGGGGGGGGGGGGGGGGGGGGGGGGGGGGGGGGGGGGGGGGGGGGGGGGGGGGGGGGGGGGGGGGGGGGGGGGGGGGGGGGGGGGGGGGGGGGGGGGGGGGGGGGGGGGGGGGGGGGGGGGGGGGGGGGGGGGGGGGGGGGGGGGGGGGGGGGGGGGGGGGGGGGGGGGGGGGGGGGGGGGGGGGGGGGGGGGGGGGGGGGGGGGGGGGGGGGGGGGGGGGGGGGGGGGGGGGGGGGGGGGGGGGGGGGGGGGGGGGGGGGGGGGGGGGGGGGGGGGGGGGGGGGGGGGGGGGGGGGGGGGGGGGGGGGGGGGGGGGGGGGGGGGGGGGGGGGGGGGGGGGGGGGGGGGGGGGGGGGGGGGGGGGGGGGGGGGGGGGGGGGGGGGGGGGGGGGGGGGGGGGGGGGGGGGGGGGGGGGGGGGGGGGGGGGGGGGGGGGGGGGGGGGGGGGGGGGGGGGGGGGGGGGGGGGGGGGGGGGGGGGGGGGGGGGGGGGGGGGGGGGGGGGGGGGGGGGGGGGGGGGGGGGGGGGGGGGGGGGGGGGGGGGGGGGGGGGGGGGGGGGGGGGGGGGGGGGGGGGGGGGGGGGGGGGGGGGGGGGGGGGGGGGGGGGGGGGGGGGGGGGGGGGGGGGGGGGGGGGGGGGGGGGGGGGGGGGGGGGGGGGGGGGGGGGGGGGGGGGGGGGGGGGGGGGGGGGGGGGGGGGGGGGGGGGGGGGGGGGGGGGGGGGGGGGGGGGGGGGGGGGGGGGGGGGGGGGGGGGGGGGGGGGGGGGGGGGGGGGGGGGGGGGGGGGGGGGGGGGGGGGGGGGGGGGGGGGGGGGGGGGGGGGGGGGGGGGGGGGGGGGGGGGGGGGGGGGGGGGGGGGGGGGGGGGGGGGGGGGGGGGGGGGGGGGGGGGGGGGGGGGGGGGGGGGGGGGGGGGGGGGGGGGGGGGGGGGGGGGGGGGGGGGGGGGGGGGGGGGGGGGGGGGGGGGGGGGGGGGGGGGGGGGGGGGGGGGGGGGGGGGGGGGGGGGGGGGGGGGGGGGGGGGGGGGGGGGGGGGTGCGATTCTTGGCCGGTGTTTGGCCTCGTTTAAATAGGAGATTAAATAGACGGCGGACGGGAGGAGCTCGGCCTGCATTGCATTTAATGCCGGCCCAGTCATGAATGGACGTGTGTCCAGAGTGGGTTTCTCGGCTTCCACACGGGCGGGTTTCATGGAGGCGTTTGAATGCGGCAAGGAGGCGTGTTCAGCCGGGAGTGCAGCGAGTGGCGCCCTCGACTCTGACGTAGGACACCGCGCCGTTATTCCACTGACGTGTGGGCTCTTTGGGTACATGGCCTGCATGTCAGTGACCCAACGCAGGCAGCGCACAGCAGAGGAACCTTTGGTGAGCCAGGGCGGTCAGAAGCGGGCATTTCATAAACCGACGATTGTTCATTGAGTGTGACGTCATCCTTTTCATGTAGATAAGCCTACTATGTTGATAGCCCATTCGATACATTGTGATTCATAAAGACCCCTACAAACATCAATGTTCTGCTTATCACAGATAAGATTGATTAATACCCGTAAGGGGGGGGGGGGGGGGGGGGGGGGGGGGGGGGGGGGGGGGGGGGGGGGGGGGGGGGGGGGGGGGGGGGGGGGGGGGGGGGGGGGGGGGGGGGGGGGGGGGGGGGGGGGGGGGGGGGGGGGGGGGGGGGGGGGGGGGGGGGGGGGGGGGGGGGGGGGGGGGGGGGGGGGGGGGGGGGGGGGGGGGGGGGGGGGGGGGGGGGGGGGGGGGGGGGGGGGGGGGGGGGGGGGGGGGGGGGGGGGGGGGGGGGGGGGGGGGGGGGGGGGGGGGGGGGGGGGGGGGGGGGGGGGGGGGGGGGGGGGGGGGGGGGGGGGGGGGGGGGGGGGGGGGGGGGGGGGGGGGGGGGGGGGGGGGGGGGGGGGGGGGGGGGGGGGGGGGGGGGGAGTTTATCATCAAACTCCACCCCCCTGAGCCGCCAGCCACCACCGGCCGAACCACCGGCCCCCGCCGCCCGTGGCCGGCCCGCGCCGCCACGCCGCCCCGCCCGCCCCGAAACCACTCCCCACCGCCGGTCCGCCGCCGCACCAGCCATCCCTCTAGGCCCCCCGCGCCGAGCTTTTTCTCCGGCGATCCCCACCCCACCGCCCAATCAATGCGCCCCCCACCGCCGGCGACTGCCAACCAGAGGTCTCACGACTTCGAGTACCCACCGACCACTAATTTATTACCATTTCTGTCCTTCATATATGCACTGATGGGTGGGCCCTATGGTAATGTGCGTTGCTGAATGTGGACCGTTTGACTGGTCAATTGATCGTGTCATCAACAAATTACGGAGCTGTATGGTGAGCCAGTGACCGTATGATCACCCTAAAATATATTTTATTAACACAGTACAGACTCAAACTACCATTTCTTTCTTTCATATACGGGCTGACAGGTGGGCCCCACGGTTACGTGCCCCGATGGTGCAACACTAGTTGCGCCACGTGGAACGTTTGACTGGGGGGGGGGGGGGGGGGGGGGGGGGGGGGGGGGGGGGGGGGGGGGGGGGGGGGGGGGGGGGGGGGGGGGGGGGGGGGGGGGGGGGGGGGGGGGGGGGGGGGGGGGGGGGGGGGGGGGGGGGGGGGGGGGGGGGGGGGGGGGGGGGGGGGGGGGGGGGGGGGGGGGGGGGGGGGGGGGGGGGGGGGGGGGGGGGGGGGGGGGGGGGGGATACTCTACCCTCGAAAACTGTTGCGATCCCCTATACTTGTGGGTTATCAACGCACATCGACGGAAAATACTGAAATTAATCTAGGATAAATGCGAGCACCAGGACTTTAACCCTGGTGGGCTAGGGAAACCACTGTCCTCCTAACCATCCAACCACAGGTTGGTTATTACCACAAAATGTATATAGTGACCGTGATGAGCTTATTCTGAAGTCCAGTGACCATATCCTGCTTTTGCTTCAAATACAATGACCGTAAGTGTCGTCAGCAAAATACGGAGCACGCATCAAATATAATGTCCGTCAGTGTCATCAACAAAATACGGAGACGCATACCGTATGATCACCACGAGAATGTATACGATGACTGTAGTGAGCATATTCTGAAATCTAGTGACCGTATAGTGCTTTCGCTTGAAATACAGTGGCCGTCACGCGTGAATGTGTCAGGGGAATGCATACTTTTAGAGGGCCGAGAGATAGTTTGTGTGCGTACGTGAAAGTGGTGTAGAAAGAGGGGGTGTCCGGTGGAGACAAGGAGAGATATGCCATTCGTTTCTCTTTCCTGTGACTAATATTTTAGGAGAAAATATAAACATTCACAAGGCAGAACAAATATTATTGGATGCACCATGCAATTAACTTTCATGTATAACATTGTACTATTGTATATGCTTATTTTCTTAGTGGCCGATTGCGTGTGGGGTGTGGTGGGCACATCATTTCTAGTTGTGGTGGGTCAATGTGAGGACTCATGGGTCGGTTCCATCCTGCGCCGTAGAGGTTGGACCGAGACGCATTATACGAAGACCCATGTGGAGGACTCGGCGTACAAGACGAAGGTACCAGAGTCGTGGAGGACTCTATCCCCACAGATGATAAGCCGACTATATATGATTTGTAACCCTAGGCCCAGAGTATGTTATAGAAGCCCGGGGGCTAGTTCGTCGATAGTATACACACACGCAGGGGGGGGGGGGGGGGGGGGGGGGGGGGGGGGGGGGGGGGGGGGGGGGGGGGGGGGGGGGGGGGGGGGGGGGGGGGGGGGGGGGGGGGGGGGGGGGGGGGGGGGGGGGGGGGGGGGGGGGGGGGGGGGGGGGGGGGGGGGGGGGGGGGGGGGGGGGGGGGGGGGGGGGGGGGGGGGGGGGGGGGGGGGGGGGGGGGGGGGGGGGGGGGGGGGGGGGGGGGGGGGGGGGGGGGGGGGGGGGGGGGGGGGGGGGGGGGGGGGGGGGGGGGGGGGGGGGGGGGGGGGGGGGGGGGGGGGGGGGGGGGGGGGGGGGGGGGGGGGGGGGGGGGGGGGGGGGGGGGGGGGGGGGGGGGGGGGGGGGGGGGGGGGGGGGGGGGGGGGGGGGGGGGGGGGGGGGGGGGGGGGGGGGGGGGGGGGGGGGGGGGGGGGGGGAAGTTTGTAACTTTCCCCAAATTTCAAACAAGCGTGTCCCAAACCGAAACATTATTCACCCTTAGTTCCCCCCTCCCTCTGTTTCCCCGTTCATACTCCGTGGGCGCCAAAACGCCCTCTCCACCAGCAGCGAAACCCCAGCCTCCTCCGTCCTCCATCCCATCGCGCCCAATCCACCGCCGCCCTCCTCCATCACGCCGGAGCCGGTACCCCGACGTCGTCGTCCAACGCAACCGCAACTGCAACGCCCTCAAGGAATTAGCAGCTGAAGCCGAGGCATAGCTGCCTCCACGACGCCCACGCCGACGTGCGACGTACCAGAACCACTTCGACCACGCCGTCCTGTGCCTCATCGCTGCCGCTCCATTGTCGCAACCGTCCACCGCATCGGAGCTGTTCCCGCTACGCCGTCGTTCGCCGCCTCGGATCTGGTTCCCCGCCGCCGACAGACGGCCACTGCACCACACTCAACAACTTGGCCATGGGTTCGTCCAAGGCTCCACCGTCCTCCACAACTTCTCATTTCCATCGAACCACAAGAAGATCGTTGGAAAAACAGAAGGAGGACACAGCACTGCCAGCAGAAAGAGGTACTCCTCTTCCCTTATTCGTGCAAATCTTATGTCTCTGCTCACACCGTATTCATCCCATGAAAGAAACTAGTTGAGTGCTTCGTACTGCATCTTCTTCATGATACTAAATGCACAAGGTTTCCTCCCATTTACTATTTCAACTTTGCTAGAGGTCAGTAGCCCGCCTGGATTTCAATTCAGGGTCAGTCGAATCGCAATTAAAAGAAGCAGCACCCGCTTAGGCGCGCGGAGCACCTAGTCCGCCTGTTCGCCGGGGAAGCGGCACATCGGTGTCTATCATAGGGGTGTGGGGCGCAGGAGCTGCTTGCGCCCGATCTGGAGGTCGGCGGGGCTTGAAGGGATGGCCGGGGCGGTGCCAAGAACGGCGGTGCGGTGAGGTCGAGGGGAGGGCGGAGGCAGGGGACTGGGCCGGTGGTCGCTGGCGTTTCGAGGAAGATCATAACACTGACTTGCTGGAGGTAGATGAAGGCGATCTGCCCGTTCTTTGTACATCGGACGGTGCAGAAAAAATGGACTGACCTATTTGTTTTCAGTCGGCTGTTATTTTCATAGGACCACACCTTGTGGTGTGCTGGAGGAGCATCTGCATTTCCCAGCCATCCCTGTGCTCATATTTCAAAATCCTAGAATCTAGTAATTTCGTGTGCCATGCATGTTGTAGAGCTATCATATGTCTCCCATCATTTATTTCTCACCGACCTGCTATCTGCTACCTTTACACTATACTACTTGTGCACACACTTCACCCATACTCACACTATTGTTTTTTTATGCATGGGTATTTTAGACTCTGACGTAGAGTTGATGAATACAAAAAAGAAAAGACAGAAGTCGCTCCAGTGTAATTCGAAGATAAGCACTAAGCGTCTCAGCGCTCTAAAGGGTGCAGTGCCAGCAGATGGAGACAGTAAACGTAGCTCTGCAGTTGATGATCTCAATTGCCACACACAACCATCCCAGGTGCTTGCTTTAACTTCACGTTGTCAAATGTGGTTGCATGTTGCATATGGTGTCTAGCTTGTATTGCTTCCAATTTGGTTAAATTGCATCAGCTTACTTTACACATTATACCTTTGATAATGACATGCCTTCCTGTTTTTGATACATACTACATATGTCTATTAACCATGTTCGTACATCAAACTAATGCTCTTTTGTATCCCTCATCAATCACTTATGACGAGACAGTCACCCGAGTGGGTTACTGTGAGACGCGCTACTCGTTTAAAGAGTGCAGTGTCATCCTCCCCACATGATTCTCAAGAAACAGCAAGGCTAAATAAAGATAGTCAATGTAGCTCTCTAGTTGATGACCGCAATTCCCCCACACAACCATCGCAGGTGCTTGCTCTTACTTGGCAGTGTGATATGTGGTTGCATGTTGCATATGGTGTCTACCTTGTAATGCTTCTAATTAGGGTAAATTGCATCTGCTTAGTTAACACATTATACCTGTGAATATGACATGCGTTCCTATTTTTGGTACATATTACGTCTTTGTATTAACCATGTTCTTAATCAAACTACTTTTCTTGTGTATCCCTCATCAATCACTTCTGACGAGACACCTTCAAGTTGACAATGTAATATTGGTTACATCTTGCATATCATTTCAAACATGTATTGCCTCTAATTTGTTGAAGTGCCACTTATAATGAGACACATCTAACTTGGTAGAGTGATTTTGGTTGGATCTTTCATATGGTGTCTAGATTGCATTGCTTCCAATTTGTTGAAATGCCTTCTGCTTAGCGTTTTTCGTACATATTCCATCCTCCTACAATGTGGTTGCCATACATAAAAGTTGTGTTCGTCAGTATCATGCATCAACAAATTTGGAAGTGCGAATTTCATTGCTTTTTCTTGTGTGTTTACTTGACAAGGCAAAATCTAAAAGGACGAAGGCACGGAATGATGGTGGTCCTTTGGAGCAACCAAAACAGATGATCTCTGCAGATTCTCCTGCTACTCCTACTGCAGTGCAAGTTCCAAATCTCATCTCCCCTACTCCACAACCCCAGGTGCTTGCTCTAACATGGCAGTGTGATATCTGGTTGCATGTTGCATATGGTGCCTAGCTTGTATTGCTCCTAATTTGTTAAATTGCATCTCCTTAGCTTACATATTATACATGTGAATATGACACGCCTTCCTGTTTTTGGTACATACTACATCTGCCTATCACACCATGTTCTTACATCAAACTACCGTTCTTGTGTATCCTGCATCTATCGCTTATGATGAGACAGTCACGCCCGTGGGTTAGTATGAGACATGCTACTCTTATAAAGAGTGCAGTTTCATCCTCTCCACATGATTCTCAAGAAACAGCAAGCCTAATTAAAGATATTGAACGTAGCTCTGTACTTGAAGACCGCACTTCCCCTACACCACCATCGCAGGTGCTTGCTCTAACTTCGCAGTGTGATATGTGGTTGCATGTTGCATACGGTGTCTAGCTTGTAATGCTTCTAATTAGGGTAAATTGCATCTGCTTAGTTTACACATTATACCTGTGAATATGACATGCCTTCCTATTTTTTGTACACACTACATCTATATGTTAACCATGTTCTTACATGAAACTACCTCTCTTCTGTATCCTGCATCAATCACTTATGATGAGACACCTTTATTCGTTGCATATTGCATATTATTTCTAGCCTGTTGCGATGTATTGCTTCTAATTTGGTCAAATACATTTGTTAGGCCACCCTTTTAATTTGGCAGAGTGATATTGGTTTCATCTTTCATATGGTTTCTAGCTTGCATTGCTTCTAACTAGTTCAAACACCTTGTGCTTAGTTTACACTTTATACATCATACATGTCAATATGTCATGCCGTCCTGTTTTTCATACATATTCCGTCCTCCCATCATGCGGCTGTCTTACATGAAAGTAGTGCTCGTCAGTATCACATCAATGAGTTCTGAAGAGCAAATTTTATTCCTTTTTCTTGTGGGTTTGACTTGACAAGGCAAAATCAAAAAAGAGGAAGGAAAAGAGTAAGAAAGGCGATGATGGTGGTCCTCTACAGCAACGTAAACGGAGCATATGTACGGATTCTCCTTGTATTGCTAGTGCATTACAAGTTCCAAGTCTCCGCTCCCCTACTCCACCATCCAAGGTGCTTGCTCTAACTTGGCAGTGTGATATCTGGTTGCATGTTTCATATGGTGTTTAGCTTGTATTGCTCCTAATTAGTGTAAACTGCATCTGCTTAGCTTACACATGATACGTGTGAATATGACATGCTTTCCTGTTTTTGGTACATACTATATCTGTCTATCACACCATGTTCTTACATGAAACTACTCTTCTTGTGTATCCTGCGTCAGTCACATATGATGGGACACCTTTAAGTTGGCAGTGTGATATTGGTTTGTGTCTTGAATATGATTTCTAGCATGTAGTGCTTCTAGTTTGATGGACACCACCTATGACGAGATAGTTTTAACTTGGCAGAGTGATATTGATTGCACCTTCCATATGGTGTCTAGCGGGGGGGGGGGGGGGGGGGGGGGGGGGGGGGGGGGGGGGGGGGGGGGGGGGGGGGGGGGGGGGGGGGGGGGGGGGGGGGGGGGGGGGGGGGGGGGGGGGGGGGGGGGGGGGGGGGGGGGGGGGGGGGGGGGGGGGGGGGGGGGGGGGGGGGGGGGGGGGGGGGGGGGGGGGGGGGGGGGGGGGGGGGGGGGGGGGGGGGGGGGGGGGGGGGGGGGGGGGGGGGGGGGGGGGGGGGGGGGGGGGGGGGGGGGGGGGGGGGGGGGGGGGGGGGGGGGGGGGGGGGGGGGGGGGGGGGGGGGGGGGGGGGGGGGGGGGGGGGGGGGGGGGGGGGGGGGGGGGGGGGGGGGGGGGGGGGGGGGGAATATGAGCACAGGGATGGCTGGGAAATGCAGATGCTCCTCTAGCACACCATAAGGTGTGGTCCTATGAAACTAACAATCGACTGAAAACAAATAGGATAGTCCATTTTTTCTGCACCGTCCGATGTACAAAGAATGGGCAGATCGTGTTCATCTACCTCCAGCCAGTCAGTGGTACGATCTTCCTTGAAACGCCAGCGACCACCGGCCCAGTCCCCTGCCTCTGCCCTCCCCTCGACCTCACCGCACCGCCGTGCTTGGCACCGCCCCCGGCCATCCCTTCAAGCCCCGCCGACCTCTAGATCGGGCGCAAGCAGCTCCAGCGCCCCACACCCCTATGATAGACACAGATGCGCCGCTTCCCCGGCGAACAGGCGGACTAGGTGCTCCGCGCGCCTAAGCAGGTGCTGCTTCTTTTAATTGCGATTCGACTAACCCTGAATTGAAATCCGGGTGGGATACTGACCTCTAGCAAAGGTGCAATAGTAAATGGGAGGAAACCTTGTGCATTTAGTATCACGAAGAAGATGCAGTAAGAAGCGCTCAACTAGTTTCTTTCGTGGGATGAATACAGTGTGAGCAGAGACATTAGATTTGCACGAATAAGGGAAGAGGAGTACCTCTTTCTGCTGGCAGTGCGGTGTCCTCCTTCTGTTTTTCCAACGATCTTCTTGTGGTTCGCTGGAAACGAGAAGTTGTGGAGGACGGTGGAGCCTTGGATGAACCCATGGCCAAGTTGTTGAGTGTGGTGGGGTGGCCGTCTGTCGGCAGCAGGGAACCAGACCCAAGGCGGTGAACAACGGCATAGCAGGAACAGCTCCGGTGCGGTGGACGGTTGCGATAGTGGAGCGGCAGGGGTGAGGCGCAGGACGGCGTGGTCGAAGTGGTTCTGGTACGGCGCACGTCGGCGTCGGCGTCGGCGTCGGCGTCATGGAGGCAGCTCTGCCTCGGCTTTAGCTGCTAAGTCCTTGAGAGTGTTGTGGTTGCGGTTGCGTTGGATGACGACGTCGGGGTACCAGCTCCGGCGTGATTGAGGAGGGTGGCGGTGGATTGGGCATGATGGGGTGGAGGACAGAAGAGGCTGGGGTTTCGCGGCTGGTGGAGAGGGCGTTTTGGCGCCCACGGAGTATGAATGGGGAAATGGAGGGAGGGGGAACTAAGGGGGAACAATGTTTCGGTTTGGGACGCGCTTGTTTGAAATTTGGGGAAAGTTACAAACTTTTCCCCCATCTAAAATTTCGGACATATTGCGGGTTGGGGGTAGGACAGTAATCTCAGGTGTCCCAAATGGTGGGCAGGATAGATTTCGGCCGAGCGCATGGGTGTTTAGGCGCCCATGGCATATGAATGCTTCTCGGAGGCGGTTGGGACTGGCGTCTTGGTGAAGTTACAAACCTACCCCGGTTTAGACCTTTGGACATCGCGACAGTGTCTAACTTGCATTACTTCTATTTTCTTGAAAGTCCTTCTGCTTAGTTTACACATTGTAGTTGTGAATATGTCACGCCGTCCTGTTTTTCTTACACATTCCATCCTCATACAGTTGTCTTACATCAAAGTATTGCTTGTCTGTATCATGCATCAATGAGTTCTGAAGAGCAATTTTATTATTTTGTGTTGTGGGTACGGCTTGACATGGCAAAGTCAAAAAAGAGCAAGGAAAAGAATATAGTAGGGAATGGTGTTACTCGTCGGGTGCAAAGGAAAAGGATCTGCCCTCGAGATTCTGCTGGTAGTTATAGTGTAGTAGAAGGTCCAAGTCCACCGGCTAAATATACAAACACAATATCACCTGCTCCACAAGCTGCAGCATCCCCTTCAACAGTACCGCCATCTCAACAAGTTACTCATTCGTTTGCTCCGCAACTGGCATGTTCCCAAGCTGCCTTCACACCTAACATGACTTTCGAAGCACTGCTGACACAACAGGGCTTGGCAAGATCAGATGAACCTCATGAGCATCAACACCAAGACGATACCTGACCGAGTCAAGTTGCAGTTGCATGCTCCTTTATATGTACTCTCACAGTTTGATGTGCACTAACACTTTCCATATTCGTTGGTGAACTAGCACCACGGCACAAGAGGAAACAAACATCAGGGATAATGCTTGACAGATTAACAAAATCTAAAGAAGGAAGAATGAAGATCCATTTTGAGGCAGGTTTAAAAAGGCCACATGATGCTACAGAGTCAGCCAAGCATGGCAGACACTTCCTACAGAAAAAACACCTCCAAATGACACCCGTCCTGAGACGTGTCAAGCAAGCAGGTGCGAAGCTGGCAAAACAGCCCGGCAGGGCCTGCCGGGCAAGTTGCGATGTGACGTTGAGCGGCCCATTTAATGCACTCTGTCAGCCTGCAGAGTTAGGTATGATAGCAATGTTTGCTATCTAATCAGTGCATAATGACTAATTTGCCACTGTGGTGACCCCTTGATCTTTTAAAAGGAGGCCCAAGGCAAGCGTAGAAAGGGTTGGAGAGTTGGTTGGCTAAACCACACCCTCACACACTCATACGCGCACAGCCGCTCTTGCCTCTAGGCAAACCCTGCCGGGCAAGCGTGCTGCGCTCACCACCATTTTTCCACCATCCATCCACCAAAGCAGGAGTATGGTTTTACGCCTCACGGCGGCCCGAACCTGGGTAAAAACTGCCCGCGTGATCTCCGTCGTGCTGTTCCATGCTCCTCTACTCTTTGTGCAACGTGCCATCCCCCCCCCCCCCCCCCGGGGGGGGGGGGGGGGGGGGGGGGGGGGGGGGGGGGGGGGGGGGGGGGGGGGGGGGGGGGGGGGGGGGGGGGGGGGGGGGGGGGGGGGGGGGGGGGGGGGGGGGGGGGGGGGGGGGGGGGGGGGGGGGGGGGGGGCTGTGCCATATTATCGTATCTATATTGACTTGTTCCAAATACAGAGGAAAGCCCATGCGAACCAAAAAGAACCTGAACCGAATGCAGTGCAAATCTTCAAGGATTGCCACACCAGCAAGATGAAGGGCATGAGCACACCAGTTCAAGCTGCTGTTGTAAGTCCTTACTCCTCCTGCCTTTGAACTGATTGGTACTGTGATGTGTTCATTTAACTACTTGGTTTGCAGCCAATGTCAGTTACCCTGTTCACTTTTATACACAGTTGTCTGAACGTATCATTTCACCTTACATGGTTTAAAAGAGATGAAGGATATTCTTTTGGTCTTGATCTGTAATCTAGTTGTTATGTTCACGTGCGCACACAATGATAAAATAGCCTGTTAGTTTTATATCTATTTGCCCATGATATGAATGATGTCATACTATGTTCATCCTACTTTAAACCATGTCTCTTTATCCTTAGATGTCAATGAATGTGAGGAAATAGATAATACAGTAGGCATGCTACATGGACATATGTTCCGAAAGTGATATTATTATGTAGTTGGCACTACAATACATGCTAATGTATTACAGTAGTTCACCAAAATAAGTTATGTATAAACATGTAACCTACTTTGTTTGTTTTTGTCTCATTAGTAACTTATCTGGTACACTAATCTACAAGTTCAAACTTTCAGGAAGCTATGGAACAAATGATTGAACAACCACAACCACCTGAAGGTGACGAGGCTACCACAGGCACAATGTCACCTCTTGCTGCAGTGCGTCAGTATCTCTCCACTAACAGTGCAAAAAGCACCTTCCAGCGTAATTCTGGGTTGGTTGTCAAGGTAACCTCGTCCAAATCGCCTACTGAACGGGGGGGGGGGGGGGGGGGGGGGGGGGGGGGGGGGGGGGGGGGGGGGGGGGGGGGGGGGGGGGGGGGGGGGGGGGGGGGGGGGGGGGGGGGGGGGGGGGGGGGGGGGGGGGGGGGGGGGGGGGGGGGGGGGGGGGGGGGGGGGGGGGGGGGGGGGGGGGGGGGGGGGGGGGGGGGGGGGGGGGGGGGGGGGGGGGGGGGGGGGGGGGGGGGGGGGGGGGGGGGGGGGGGGGGGGGGGGGGGGGGGGGGGGGGGGGGGGGGGGGGGGGGGGGGGGGGGGGGGGGGGGGGGGGGGGGGGGGGGGGGGGGGGGGGGGGGGGGGGGGGGGGGGGGGGGGGGGGGGGGGGGGGGGGGGGGGGGGGGGGGGGGGGGGGGGGGGGGGGGGGGGGGGGGGGGGGGGGGGGGGGGGGGGGGGGGGGGGGGGGGGGGGGGGGGGGGGGGGGGGGGGGGGGGGGGGGGGGGGGGGGGGGGGGGGGGGGGGGGGGGGGGGGGGGGGGGGGGGGGGGGGGGGGGGGGGGGGGGGGGGGGGGGGGGGGGGGGGGGGGGGGGGGGGGGGGGGGGGGGGGGGGGGGGGGGGGGGGGGGGGGGGGGGGGGGGGGGGGGGGGGGGGGGGGGGGGGGGGGGGGGGGGGGGGGGGGGGGGGGGGGGGGGGGGGGGGGGGGGGGGGGGGGGGGGGGGGGGGGGGGGGGGGGGGGGGGGGGGGGGGGGGGGGGGGGGGGGGGGGGGGGGGGGGGGGGGGGGGGGGGGGGGGGGGGGGGGGGGGGGGGGGGGGGGGGGGGGGGGGGGGGGGGGGGGGGGGGGGGGGGGGGGGGGGGGGGGGGGGGGGGGGGGGGGGGGGGGGGGGGGGGGGGGGGGGGGGGGGGGGGGGGGGGGGGGGGGGGGGGGGGGGGGGGGGGGGGGGGGGGGGGGGGGGGGGGGGGGGGGGGGGGGGGGGGGGGGGGGGGGGGGGGGGGGGGGGGGGGGGGGGGGGGGGGGGGGGGGGGGGGGGGGGGGGGGGGGGGGGGGGGGGGGGGGGGGGGGGGGGGGGGGGGGGGGGGGGGGGGGGGGGGGGGGGGGGGGGGGGGGGGGGGGGGGGGGGGGGGGGGGGGGGGGGGGGGGGGGGGGGGGGGGGGGGGGGGGGGGGGGGGGGGGGGGGGGGGGGGGGGGGGGGGGGGGGGGGGGGGGGGGGGGGGGGGGGGGGGGGGGGGGGGGGGGGGGGGGGGGGGGGGGGGGGGGGGGGGGGGGGGGGGTAATGTATTCGGCAGAAAGCTTCGTAAGAGCCCAACAAGCCAACATTCATCGGGCCCATTCCAATTGGGCTAAAAACGATTATGGGCCGAAATTTGCATGTAGCCCACTAAAAATATCTGGGCCTAAATCAGCATAAGCTTTCATATTTTTCTGGTAGGCCTGTGCCCATAGTGGGCCTTTAACAGGCCTAAACATAATTTGGGCCCTTAGTAACAATAGGCCGTTTACAGGTGTAAATATCTCGAGCCCATAAAAAACATGGGTCTTTAATAGACCGAAAGTGAGATTGGGCCCTGATTGTGCCAAATAACCCACTGGTCTTAGCAGGCCGAAATGGTGGCCCATTTACGATGCGGATCTTTCACAGGCCGAAATTTGGACGGGTCGTAAATGGGCCGACCTAATACACGGGCCTTTAACAGGCCGGAAGTTCGGTTGGGCTAGATTATCGTCATTTTTATATGGGCCATTAATGGGCCCGATGTGACGTTGGGCCACATATGGCCCATGGATTTTGTCCGACGTTAACAGGCCGAATATCACAACAGGCTGAAAGTGGCCCAAATCTATAGTGGGCCTCTAACAGGCCGAATGTCAGACATGGCCGAATATGACCCAAATCCTTCACGGTCGTTTATGGGCCAAAAGTTTCAATGGCCTGTAAATGGGCCCAAATGAAGCAGGATCTTTAACAGGCTGGAAACACACCGGGCCGTAATTTGGCCCATATACTTAGCGGACTGTTAACGGGCCAGAAGTGACCATGGGCTGCGATGATGACAAGTTTAGGACATGCCATTGATGGGCCGATTTGACACTAGTCGTACGGGCCTTAACTGAGAATGTTGGGCCTTTAGCTGGGCCGGCCCATTATGGTCTGCAAAATCTTGTGGGCCTTTAGCTGGGCTAGCCCATTGTGGTCTGCTAAATCTTGTGGGCCTTTAGCTGGGCTAGCCCATTATGGTCTGCAAAATCTTGTGGGCCTTTAGCTGGGCCGGCCCATTATGGTCCGCTAAATCTTGTGGGCCTTTAGTTGGGCCGGCCCATTTAAACTTTATGGGCCACTTTTGGGCCCGTCCACATGTCAACATATCATAGGCCCATCTCGACCGTTGGATGAGTGACACCTGTGCCAACGCGGAGCTGGCGCGTGGTTCCGTCGGCCAATGAGAATTTTACACGTGGAAAATCGGCATTGGTCGTGGCTGTTAGCGGGTTATCGTATCCAAAACCGGACTCGATAGCTTAACGGCGTCCCGTTACGGTGGATGCCACGTGTCGGTCACCCTTGACGAAAGCACTTCTATGACACGCGATTTATCGTCATGGAAGTGGACACTTCCGTGATGATAATTTTGGTAATGTCATGGAACACTTCTACGACAGCATAAGTATGACTATCTTGATTCTGTCATAAAATCGTCATGGATGTACATGCATGACAAAAAATGCGACCTACTGTGACAAACACGTATCATCACGGAAGTGTATATTTTTTGTAGTGCTATGATGTGATCAAATGACATCTCTTTTCCAATCCCTACTCATAGGAATTTAGATACATGTCATCTCTTTCCCTACAACTTCCATGTATACATCTTCTATTCCTAAATAGCTAGTACAACCCACTAGTAGCTTTTTTCCTAGACATGCAACTATGGCATAAGAACACGTCATGCATGCAAGTCATAAATCACATTGTTTTTGTACTCTATGGATGCAAGCACCACATCATCAATTTGTGCATGTTACTCATAAGTTATTTCTTGCATTAATTTGTATTGACAATGTATGTGTTGGTCACGTGCACACATATGTAGTTCACATTCACATTTTTGTTAGAAATGTCATTCTTTTAACTGCAATTCATTTTTTCTCTTTGTACTCCCTCCGTCTAGGTGTGTAAGTCATCTTCCGAAAACCAAATAATCCCAAAACACTTAGGCACGGTACATTAACTCCCTCCTCATTTATTGTTTCGTGACATATCAACCAATAAGAGATGTGGGCCGTGCATGCTTTCAATGGCTTGAGACTTTCAAACATGACATGCAGTGGTTAATTCATTGCATGGAATGCTATTAACTAGCAAAAAAACCTAAGATGACTTATACACCTAGATGGAGGGAGTATTACATTTCTTTCATTTTAAGCATACATTCACTTCCCATTAGTTATAGATGTTTTTGGAGGAACTTTTATGCATTATCTATACCCCTATATAGTGTGCGAATAACTTTGAAAGATGGTCGTTGGATGAAACTAATCCGACAATGCAGAGATGGCAAATCCGAGCATTACTGGCCATTGGATATCATCAACATTCCACCAGATTCTGCCACATGTAGAATCTAGAAGACTCCATGGTTGAACTTAAGCATAATGCACAAACCTCAAAACACAAGCACTTCTCCTTTGTTCTAGAATCTTCCATATCATAATTGCCCAATTTTTTTTTCTAATTGAATTGCCATTATTTGTTTTTTACTTTATGCTTTACAATGCACAATCCCATGAATCTTAACCTTTTTATAAAACTAATTGATTTTGAATGGGATGAACTATAAGAACTAAGCGAACATCTACATCATGCATATATGACTCAAAGCTTTACATGCTATAGTGTGTATTTATTCATAATTTGGTTTCCAAATCTCATGCGTTCAATGCATGTGTACCTTAATAGTTTTGAGTAGAGTAGCAAATTTCATGCGGCCGCGGGTATATCAAAATGCAGGGCCCATGCATCATAGCCTTTCGGTCGAACCTACGTCCACAATTTTTTGTACGTATATCTCCACTGGTCCCCGAACCCAAAATGCTGCCTTGTTCCTGTAAAACCAAGTGGCCCACACATATTAAGGCGTCGACTAAAACTCAATCCCTCTCCCGTCTACTACGACATGGCCCCACACGCCATAGTACTCCTACAAACCCTACCGCCACACATACTTTTAGAGGGCCGAGAGATAGTTTGTGTGCGTACGTGAAATTGGTGTAGAAAGAGGGGGTGTCCGGTGGAGACAAGGAGAGATATGCCCTTCGTTTATCTTTCCTGTGACTAATATTTCAGGAGAAAATATAAACATTCACAATGCAGAACAAATATTTTTGGATGCACCATGCAATTAACTTTCATGTATAACATTGTACTATTGTATATGCTTATTTTCTTAGTGGCCGACTGCGTGTGTGGTGTGGTGGGCACATCATTTCTAGTTGGGGTGGGCACATCATTTCTAGTTATGGTGGGTCAACATGAGGACTCATGGGTCGGTTCCATCCTGCGCCACATAGGTTGGACCGAGACGCATTATACGAAGACCCATGTGGAGGACTCGGCGTACAACACGAAGCTAGCAGAGTTGTGGAGGACTCTATCCCCACTGGTGATAAGCCAACTATATATGATTTGTAACCCTAGGCCCCGAGTATAGAAGCCTGGGGTCTAGTTTGTCGATAGTGTACACACACGCACAATGCTTTGTATTCACGTGTACTTTGTACACACCCCTATCACTAATATACAGTACCAGGAGTAGGCTTTTTCCTCAACTGCAAGGGTCCGGACTTGGGTAAAACTCTACCTCGTATTACCATCCAGCCTAACAGTCAGGGATATCCTACTAAATGATCTGATGGAATCATATCTGCCAACTACTAAGAGAGAGGCCTAAAGATAATCTGCATGCGGGAGACATGTAGGCACATATATGTGCGTATAGAGGGCTAGTAGAGACCGTGCGTGTGTATATATGCATGTGAGAGAAATAGTGTTTTCCAACTGAGATTAGTGAAGGGGGGGGGGGGGGGGGGGGGGGGGGGGGGGGGGGGGGGGGGGGGGGGGGGGGGGGGGGGGGGGGGGGGGGGGGGGGGGGGGGGGGGGGGGGGGGGGGGGGGGGGGGGGGGGGGGGGGGGGGGGGGGGGGGGGGGGGGGGGGGGGGGGGGGGGGGGGGGGGGGGGGGGGGGGGGGGGGGGGGGGGGGGGGGGGGGGGGGGGGGGGGGGGGGGGGGGGGGGGGGGGGGGGGGGGGGGGGGGGGGGGGGGGGGGGGGGGGGGGGGGGGGGGGGGGGGGGGGGGGGGGGGGGGGGGGGGGGGGGGGGGGGGGGGGGGGGGGGGGGGGGGGGGGGGGGGGGGGGGGGGGGGGGGGGGGGGGGGGGGGGGGGGGGGGGGGGGGGGGGGGGGGGGGGGGGGGGGGGGGGGGGGGGGGGGGGGGGGGGGGGGGGGGGGGGGGGGGGGGGGGGGGGGGGGGGGGGGGGGGGGGGGGGGGGGGGGGGGGGGGGGGGGGGGGGGGGGGGGGGGGGGGGGGGGGGGGGGGGGGGGGGGGGGGGGGGGGGGGGGGGGGGGGGGGGGGGGGGGGGGGGGGGGGGGGGGGGGGGGGGGGGGGGGGGGGGGGGGGGGGGGGGGGGGGGGGGGGGGGGGGGGGGGGGGGGGGGGGGGGGGGGGGGGGGGGGGGGGGGGGGGGGGGGGGGGGGGGGGGGGGGGGGGGGGGGGGGGGGGGGGGGGGGGGGGGGGGGGGGGGGGGGGGGGGGGGGGGGGGGGGGGGGGGGGGGGGGGGGGGGGGGGGGGGGGGGGGGGGGGGGGGGGGGGGGGGGGGGGGGGGGGGGGGGGGGGGGGGGGGGGGGGGGGGGGGGGGGGGGGGGGGGGGGGGGGGGGGGGGGGGGGGGGGGGGGGGGGGGGGGGGGGGGGGGGGGGGGGGGGGGGGGGGGGGGGGGGGGGGGGGGGGGGGGGGGGGGGGGGGGGGGGGGGGGGGGGGGGGGGGGGGGGGGGGGGGGGGGGGGGGGGGGGGGGGGGGGGGGGGGGGGGGGGGGGGGGGGGGGGGGGGGGGGGGGGGGGGGGGGGGGGGGGGGGGGGGGGGGGGGGGGGGGGGGGGGGGGGGGGGGGGGGGGGGGGGGGGGGGGGGGGGGGGGGGGGGGGGGGGGGGGGGGGGGGGGGGGGGGGGGGGGGGGGGGGGGGGGGGGGGGGGGGGGGGGGGGGGGGGGGGGGGGGGGGGGGGGGGGGGGGGGGGGGGGGGGGGGGGGGGGGGGGGGGGGGGGGGGGGGGGGGGGGGGGGGGGGGGGGGGGGGGGGGGGGGGGGGGGGGGGGGGGGGGGGGGGGGGGGGGGGGGGGGGGGGGGGGGGGGGGGGGGGGGGGGGGGGGGGGGGGGGGGGGGGGGGGGGGGGGGGGGGGGGGGGGGGGGGGGGGGGGGGGGGGGGGGGGGGGGGGGGGGGGGGGGGGGGGGGGGGGGGGGGGGGGGGGGGGGGGGGGGGGGGGGGGGGGGGGGGGGGGGGGGGGGGGGGGGGGGGGGGGGGGGGGGGGGGGGGGGGGGGGGGGGGGGGGGGGGGGGGGGGGGGGGGGGGGGGGGGGGGGGGGGGGGGGGGGGGGGGGGGGGGGGGGGGGGGGGGGGGGGGGGGGGGGGGGGGGGGGGGGGGGGGGGGGGGGGGGGGGGGGGGGGGGGGGGGGGGGGGGGGGGGGGGGGGGGGGGGGGGGGGGGGGGGGGGGGGGGGGGGGGGGGGGGGGGGGGGGGGGGGGGGGGGGGGGGGGGGGGGGGGGGGGGGGGGGGGGGGGGGGGGGGGGGGGGGGGGGGGGGGGGGGGGGGGGGGGGGGGGGGGGGGGGGGGGGGGGGGGGGGGGGGGGGGGGGGGGGGGGGGGGGGGGGGGGGGGGGGGGGGGGGGGGGGGGGGGGGGGGGGGGGGGGGGGGGGGGGGGGGGGGGGGGGGGGGGGGGGGGGGGGGGGGGGGGGGGGGGGGGGGGGGGGGGGGGGGGGGGGGGGGGGGGGGGGGGGGGGGGGGGGGGGGGGGGGGGGGGGGGGGGGGGGGGGGGGGGGGGGGGGGGGGGGGGGGGGGGGGGGGGGGGGGGGGGGGGGGGGGGGGGGGGGGGGGGGGGGGGGGGGGGGGGGGGGGGGGGGGGGGGGGGGGGGGGGGGGGGGGGGGGGGGGGGGGGGGGGGGGGGGGGGGGGGGGGGGGGGGGGGGGGGGGGGGGGGGGGGGGGGGGGGGGGGGGGGGGGGGGGGGGGGGGGGGGGGGGGGGGGGGGGGGGGGGGGGGGGGGGGGGGGGGGGGGGGGGGGGGGGGGGGGGGGGGGGGGGGGGGGGGGGGGGGGGGGGGGGGGGGGGGGGGGGGGGGGGGGGGGGGGGGGGGGGGGGGGGGGGGGGGGGGGGGGGGGGGGGGGGGGGGGGGGGGGGGGGGGGGGGGGGGGGGGGGGGGGGGGGGGGGGGGGGGGGGGGGGGGGGGGGGGGGGGGGGGGGGGGGGGGGGGGGGGGGGGGGGGGGGGGGGGGGGGGGGGGGGGGGGGGGGGGGGGGGGGGGGGGGGGGGGGGGGGGGGGGGGGGGGGGGGGGGGGGGGGGGGGGGGGGGGGGGGGGGGGGGGGGGGGGGGGGGGGGGGGGGGGGGGGGGGGGGGGGGGGGGGGGGGGGGGGGGGGGGGGGGGGGGGGGGGGGGGGGGGGGGGGGGGGGGGGGGGGGGGGGGGGGGGGGGGGGGGGGGGGGGGGGGGGGGGGGGGGGGGGGGGGGGGGGGGGGGGGGGGGGGGGGGGGGGGGGGGGGGGGGGGGGGGGGGGGGGGGGGGGGGGGGGGGGGGGGGGGGGGGGGGGGGGGGGGGGGGGGGGGGGGGGGGGGGGGGGGGGGGGGGGGGGGGGGGGGGGGGGGGGGGGGGGGGGGGGGGGGGGGGGGGGGGGGGGGGGGGGGGGGGGGGGGGGGGGGGGGGGGGGGGGTTCCTGTTTTTGGTACATACTACGTCTTTCTATTAACCATGTTCTTACATCAAACTACTTTTCTTGTGTATCCCTCATCAATCACTTCTGACGAGACACCTTCAGGTTGACAGTGTAATATTGGTTGCATCTTGCATATCATTTCAAACATGTATTGCCTCCAATTTGTTGAAGTCCCACTTGTAATGAGACACATCTAACTTGGTAGAGTGATTTTGGTTGGATCTTTCATATGGTGTCTAGATTACATTGCTTCCAATTTGTTGAAATGCCTTCTGCTTAGCGTTTTTCATACATATTCCATCCTCCTATAATGTGGTTGCCATACATAAAAGTTGTGTTCGTCAGTATCATGCATCAACGAATTTGGAAGTGCGAATTTCATTCCTTTTTCTTGTGTGTTTACTTGACAAGGCAAAATCTAAAAGGACGAAGGCACGGAATGATGGTGGTCCTCTAGAGAAACCAAAACAGATGATCTCTACAGATTCTCCTGCTACTCCTATTGAAGTGCAAGTTCCAAATCTCATCGCCCCTACTCCACCACCCCAGGTGCTTGCTCTAACATGGCAGTGTGATATCTGGTTGCATGTTGCATATGGTGCCTAGCTTGTATTGCTCCTAATTTGTTAAATTGCCTCTCCTTAGCATACACATTATACATGTGAATATGACATGCCTTCTTGTTTTTGGTACATACTACATCTGCCTATCAGACCATGTTCTTACATCAAACTACTGTTCTTGTGTATCCTTCATCTATCGCTTATGATGAGACAATCACGCCCGTGGGTTAGTATGAGATGCGCTACTCTTATAAAGAGTGCAGTTTCATCCTCTCCACATGATTCTCAAGAAACAGCAAGCCTAAATGAAGATATTGAACGTAGTTCTGTACTTGAAGACCCCACTTTCCCTACACCACCATTGCAGGTGCTTGCTCTAACTTCGCAGTGTGATATGTGGTTGCATGTTGCATACGGTGTCTTGCATGTAATGCTTCTAATTAGGGTAAATTGCATCTGCTTAGTTTACACATTATACCTGTGAATATGACATGCCTTCCTATTTTTGGTACACACTACATCTATGTCTTAACCATGTTCTTACATGAAACTACCTCTCTTCTGTATCCTGCATCAATCACTTACGATGAGACAACTTTATTCGTTGCATATTACATATTATTTCTAGCCTGTTGCCATGTATTGCTTCTAATTTGGTCAAATACATTTGTTAGGCCACCCTTTTAATTTGGCAGAGTGATATTGGTTTCATCTTTCGTATGGTTTCTAGCTTGCATTGATTCTAACAAGTTCAAGCATCGTGTGCTTAGTTTACACTTTATACATCAGACATGTCAATATGTCACACCGTCCTATTTTTCATACATATTCCATCCTCCTATCATGCAGCTGCCTTACATGAAAGTAGTGTTCGTTAGTTTCATGCATCAATGAGTTCTGAAGAGCAAATTTTATTCCTTTTTCTTGTGGGTTTGACTTGACAAGGCAAAATCAAGAAAGAGGAAGGAAAAGAGTAAGGAAGGCGATGATGGTGGTCCTCTGCAGTAACATATATGGAGCATCTGTACCGATTCTCCTTGTACTGATAGTGCATTACCCGGTCCAAGTCTCCGCTCCCCTACTCCACCATCCAAGGTGCTTGCTCTAACTTGGCAGTGTGATATCTGGTTGCATGTTGCATATGGTGTCTAGCATGTATTGCTCCTAATTAGTGTAAACTTCATCTGCTTAGCTTACACATGATACGTGTGAATATGACACGCTTTCCTGTTTTTGGTACATACTATATCTGTCTATCACACCATGTTCTTACATGAAACTACTCTTCTTGTGTATCCTGCATCAGTCACTTATGATGGGACACCTTTAAGTTTGCAGTGTGATATTGGTTTGCATCTTGAATATGATTTCTAGCATGTAGTGCTTCTAGTTTGATGAACGCCACCTATGATGGGACAGTTTTAACTTGGTAGAGTCATATTGATTGCACCTTCCATATGGTGTCTAGCTTGCAGTGCTTCTAATTTGTTGAATTGCCTTCTGCTTAGTTACCACATCATAGGTGTGAATATGTCAAGCCGTCCAGTTTTTCGTACATATTCCATCCTCATATCATGACTTTGCCTTTCATCAGAGTAGTGTTCGTCAGTATCATGCATGAATGAGTTCTGAAGAGCGAATTTTATTCCTTTTTCTTGTCGGTTTGACCTCACAATGCAAAATCAATAAAGCGGAAGGAAATTGGTAAGGCATTGGATGATGGTGGTCCTTCCGAGCAACTGAAACGGAGGGTCTCTATAGATTCTACTCTGCCATCCTCCCAACAAGATTCGTAAGACAACGCAAGGGTAGAAAGTCAACGTAGCTGTGTAGATGATGAGCACATCTCGCCTACTCCACCATCACAGGTGCTTGCTATAACTTGGCACTATTATATGTGGTTGCATGTTGCGTATGATGTCTAGCTTGTATTGCTTCTAACTTTGTTGAATTGTATCTGCTTACTTTACACATAATGCATGTGAATATGACACGTGTTCCTGTTTCTAGAACATACTATATCTGATCACACCATGTTCTTACATCAGACTACTATTCTTACATATCCCGCATCAGTCACTTATGATAAGGCACCTTTAAGTCGCCACTGTGATATTGGTTGTGTCTTGCATATGATTTCTAGCATGTACTGCTTCTAATTTGTTGAAACGCGAGACAGTTTGAACTTGGCAGAGTGATATTGGTTGCACCTTTCATATGGTGTCTAGCTTGCAATGCTTCTAATTTGTTGAAATGCCTTCTACTTAGTTACCACATCATAGGTGTGAATATGTCATGTCGTCATGTTTTTCATACATATTCCATCCTCGTATCATGTGTTTGCCTTTCATCCGAGTAGTGTTCATCAGTATCATGCATGAATGAGTTCTGAAGAGCGAATTTTATTCCTTTTTCTTATCGGTTTGACTTCACAATGCAAAATCTATACAGCTGAAGGAAATTAGTCCGGCAGTGGATGATGGTGCTCCTTTAGAGCAACTCAAATAGAGGGTCTCTGCAGATTCTACTCCGCCATCCTCCCAACAAGATTCACATGACAACACAAGGCTGGACAGTCGACGTGCTGCCGTGTTCCCCGACAAGCCGGCATGGAGCAAGTCGGCACTTTTTCTCGAGGTGTATTGGAGAGGCCAGCTATGGAACCATGCGCTGGCTTAGTGCGGCAACTGCCTCCGACGGGCTAGGCAAGGTAGGTGGAGAAGTGAGCTGCCTCGCTCGTAACTGCCCGGCACGGCGGGCCACCCAGAATTGCTCTTCCTGCTCGTCGGATGCCGCCGAAAGAGTGGAGAAAATGGTGGAAGGAGGAGCTTCGCGGTGTCCTGCTCCTGAATGGACGTGTGTGGCCGGAGTTGGTTTCTCGCATTCCACGCGGGTTTAAATGTAGGTTTTTGAATGCGGCGAGGAGGCGGGTACAACTGGGAGTGCTGTGGGCGGCGCCCAGGACCGGCGTGCCGCTTCAAATGGCGAACGCAGTGAGAGGTCGCGTCCGCCCTGTCCCCGTTGACCGTGGACCTTGACGGTGTAGGTCACCTTGTGTCCAGATCTGAGATGCCACATGTAACAGATGAATGACTCTAGGTTCGAGCACCGTGATGCTAGGTGCGAGCCGAGGAACACTGTTGGAGACACCCCCATCATAATTTTCCTAGAGATAAATACACTGATGTTCACTGAAGTTGAGGTTGAAGCACGATACGGTCATTGGACTTCAGAATACCTCAATACAATCATTGAATACTAGTTATAGTAATTATACAGTCACTGGCTCGCCGTAGAGCTCCGTATTTTGTCCAGTTGACTGGTCAAATTTGTATACGTGGAACCTACTATTGCATTGTCATTACTACGTCCTACCTGTCTCATGGGTCCCACCTGTCAACTGATGAAATAAATAATCATGTAAAAAAACACGGACTATGCGCATAGAATCCGGAATCTCCGGCTTGCTAATCACATAGTAGGCTAACTATTTGAATCAATACACTTGAATGCTAATGTATGTATCTTTTCTTTTTAAATTGCATTTTTACCCCTAGTTGGTTCCTACCCACGGGTTTTGCCCTTACTTTTCGAGCTTGCTCAGTTTTGCCCTTACTTTTTCCGTCGTGGTCCCTCAAATGCCCTTTGACCGTTTGACCAAAACTTTGAAAATTCATAAATAATTCATATGAACTCAGAAAAAAGCAAATAAGATATCAAAATGTTCAGATAAACATTACCTTTATGTGCATATCATTTGCATTCAAGACAAAAGCACCCTTTAAACTACCTGAGGTAATAAATGTTATTAACATTATTAAAAATAAAAAGGTATAAACAATATTTTTTTTCATGAATAAAAATTACATGCAAATGTATGTGATGTTACCTGAACATCTAGATATCTTATTTGCATTTTTCTGAGTTCGTATCATCTTGTTAAGAATGTTCTAACGACTTTGACCATTATTTGGAAACTTCATAACAAGTTGATACGAACTCAGAAAGATGCAAATAAGATATCAGGATGTTCAAAAAACATCACCTACATTTGCATGTAATTTTTATTCATGAAAAAATATTTTTTATACATTTTTATTTTTAATAATGTTAATAACATTAATTACCTCAGGTAGTTTAAACAGTGCTTTTGTCCTGAATGCAAATGATATGCACATAAAGGTAATGTTTATCTGAACATTTTGATATCTTATTTGCATTTTTCTGAGTTCATATGAATTAGTTATGAATTTTCAAACTTTTGGTCAAACGGTCAAAGGGCATTCGAGGGACCTCGACGGAAAAAGTAAGGGCAAAACTGAGCAAGCTCGAAAAGTAAGGGCAAAATCTATGGGTAGGAACCAACTAGGTGTAAAAATGCAATTGTCCCCCATGCATGCACACACGGCGCACACCGCGTCCGCACACAACACATCGATACCCGTGCCTGCCTTCTCGTGCGCCATCTGCGGCTAGGTGGAAGGAGGCTGCATATGCATGCCAGACGGCCGCACCCACACATAGCCGGTCGCGTGCTCTGCTCTGCTTGACCCATCATGCAGTACCACCACGGCCACCACAAACAGCAGCAGTAGCCAGCAAGCGAGGAGACCTCTCTGCTCGCCGCTGCAGCAGCAGCTGGTCGCACGAGAAGGCAGGCACCCACCATCATGGCCTTCACTGTCCGGTTCATCGTGCTACAGCCAAGCTTGTCCAAAACAGCACCCTACTATGCCATCTCTTGCAACACCTCTTTGTCGCCGTTGCTCGACGACCAAATGGAGACGAAGGCAAGGCGACGATGGCGACGACTTCGGCCTTAGAGCCCCGGCGTCACCTACTAACCTTACGCTAGCCAAAGTGGGAGTAACATAAGTACTCCCTCCTTTCCGGTTTATAGGGCTTATCTCAAAATCTTAGTCTTTCCATTTTATAAGGCTCAATTTGGTTGTTCCCCATCACAAGTTTAGATTCCAAGGTGCATCAAATCATTGCATGCAAGTATTAAGAGAAAATTGACCAATGCATGTACTTTATGCATGCATACATTGCAACTAATACATTGGTAAACATATTTTTTATTTAGGAAAACAAGAGCATTAATTGGGTGATTTTGCAAATTAGAAAAAGTATTCCACCACTCATCATCTACCTTGGTTGGTGAGATTTTTGAACTGAGCCCTATAAACCAGAAAGGAGGGAGTAGTAACATAACGCATCCCAAGACATATATGCTAAAGTGGCATGGAGTTAATGAGGAGAGAGATGTTTGTAGTAACATAACAATATGTTACCGTAACATAACACACCCCAATGCAAAATGAGTGTACAACATAATAAATGAAGGCTTGCATGACACTACATTTTATGTTACTACCCACTAAGATGATAGTAACATGCATATGTTACTAGTCTAAATTACTGCCCACTATGAATAGCCTAGTACGTGACCTTGCGCTTGGCTCTTCGCCTCTTACGGAAGTTGAACAATAATGATGGTACTACAGTAGTACTTCTGGCAATCTGACACCGAATGAACTGCTGCATGTCCACCGGTTGTAAGCAAAAGTTTCTCCTCATGCTGTGAGCCACCGCGCACGCGTGGGCAAGGGAGAAGGCGTAGTAAGCAAGCTTCTGGTCGTTCTGCGAGTTAACGAGACACATCAAAGTTATTTAGTACTCTCTCCAAAAAGGGTCGACCATGTCCATGGCTACCATCCTGTGCTCCGTCATTGAGTACATGCACTATTCATGTGCCATCGAGGAGAAAAAATATTGTGTAGTACGTACGTGCCATCGAAGTGCACGACTCACTTATGCACTGCTTATCTCCATTTTCTTGCATGACACATGCACCTTGATGCTAGATGTCCCGTGTGTTGGCAAAAGGATGAGCAATCAGCAAAGCTCACGTCGAGAAGGAACATGAATAAATCTTGCTTGCTGCACATACATACGTGGCAGTACATGGTGTCCAATCACCATTTAGTTACTAATTTTGTGTTACCAAATAAAACACATGGTTCATTTCTAAATTAAAGTAGTCAAAACCAGCATGGAGGTAATCAGTCACCTTATTGTACTTGCTCTGAGCGAGGGAGAGGTCGTACTAATAAGCAAAGCTTCTCCTCGTTTGCAAGTTGACGGGACGCATCAAAAGTAGTGTATTAGTCTCCAAAAAGGGCTGACCATGTCCATGGCTACCATCCCGTCCTCCGTCATTTAGTGCGTGCAAGATTCACGTTCCACTGAGAAAATAATGTTGCGTACGTGCCATCGAATAGAATAACTTAATTTATAAAAAAATGTGCCTCCGCGTCATGACCGAACTTTGATTTGTCCACGCGTGGTTCCCATGAACAACTACTACACTTGCCAAATTATCAGGTGAGCTGGCTCTTCATACAGAAATGAGCTCACCGTGTATCCGCGCGTGAGTATTAGGGAAAGAGGCAAAGAGTACCTGCGTGCTGCGTCGGTGCCTGCACCTCTTCTCTTCGTGCTCGTATTCCTTTTTTTCGGGTGATTCATGCACGTACTCCACCTACGTTCGTGACCGTTGGTGAGTCTCTCCTACTATACTTAACTCCATTTTCTTGCATGACACGTGGACCTGGATGCTGGATGTCCCACGTGTCGGCAAAACTTAGAAGAACGCTTTCTGACGACCGAGAAGGAGCAAGAAACCTCACGGTGGAGCGTCTGGACTCTTTAATATTTTTATATTCAGCGATATAAAATCTATCCAATCTTCACCACAGTAGACCAGAAGAGTCTGAAACATGGCAGCCTAGTGTAGCTACATCATACATGGCCAACCCACGCTATCACCACACTAGTATGTACGCACGTGTGATGCACGTCAACATAAGTGTTTTTGGTGAAAGAGAAAAGCATTAGGCTATGCTGCAAAAATGAAATGCAAAATAATACGCTCTATGTATGAATACATTGAGGAATATTATTGTTGTAAAACAAAAGTATTAGAAGAGTGTAATTCCTATTGATTGGTGACAGAATTGTAAAAAACAAAGGAAAATAACTAGCGGGATCAGATTCATTAATTGTTTAATTTAGATTTCTTCTCTCTCGTTCTCCTTCTAGACCCATCTCAAGCCACTTAGCACGTCCTTGCTAACCGCAGCATGGCCTGAGCGGCATGCACTTTTTAAAACGTGATGGTTCTAGAATACATTGGAAGCATCTGATGGGTACTGTTCATGCGAATCCTAGTACTTTCAACCATTAGATTGAGGATATCAACGACCAGGATTGATGCTCTGGACCCATTAGAAACTCATACAACACTATATAGTGGTATAGATTTCTTGGCCTCTGTGCGACACCTAGCTCTAGTAATCCACCAGCCTGTATCGCTTCTCGCTCCTCGTCTCTCCCAAAGTGCGGCGGGCTGGCGATTTTGCCGTCTATTGAGGTCGGTTAACTCATCACATGTTAGCGACATGCCAAGAGCATTCTAAAAAAATACTGTACTCTATTGTTCTGCTAAGAAGAGGAAGCGCTTTTACCATAACATGACGCAGTCCAATGCAAAATGAGTCTACAACATAATAAATGAAGGCTTGCATGACACTACATTTGGGGGGGGGGGGGGGGGGGGGGGGGGGGGGGGGGGGGGGGGGGGGGGGGGGGGGGGGGGGGGGGGGGGGGGGGGGGGGGGGGGGGGGGGGGGGGGGGGGGGGGGGGGGGGGGGGGGGGGGGGGGGGGGGGGGGGGGGGGGGGGGGGGGGGGGGGGGGGGGGGGGGGGGGGGGGGGGGGGGGGGGGGGGGGGGGGGGGGGGGGGGGGGGGGGGGGGGGGGGGGGGGGGGGGGGGGGGGGGGGGGGGGGGGGGGGGGGGGGGGGGGGGGGGGGGGGGGGGGGGGGGGGGGGGGGGGGGGGGGGGGGGGGGGGGGGGGGGGGGGGGGGGGGGGGGGGGGGGGGGGGGGGGGGGGGGGGGGGGGGGGGGGGGGGGGGGGGGGGGGGGGGGGGGGGGGGGGGGGGGGGGGGGGGGGGGGGGGGGGGGGGGGGGGGGGGGGGGGGGGGGGGGGGGGGGGGGGGGGGGGGGGGGGGGGGGGGGGGGGGGGGGGGGGGGGGGGGGGGGGGGGGGGGGGGGGGGGGGGGGGGGGGGGGGGGGGGGGGGGGGGGGGGGGGGGGGGGGGGGGGGGGGGGGGGGGGGGGGGGGGGGGGGGGGGGGGGGGGGGGGGGGGGGGGGGGGGGGGGGGGGGGGGGGGGGGGGGGGGGGGGGGGGGGGGGGGGGGGGGGGGGGGGGGGGGGGGGGGGGGGGGGGGGGGGGGGGGGGGGGGGGGGGGGGGGGGGGGGGGGGGGGGGGGGGGGGGGGGGGGGGGGGGGGGGGGGGGGGGGGGGGGGGGGGGGGGGGGGGGGGGGGGGGGGGGGGGGGGGGGGGGGGGGGGGGGGGGGGGGGGGGGGGGGGGGGGGGGGGGGGGGGGGGGGGGGGGGGGGGGGGGGGGGGGGGGGGGGGGGGGGGGGGGGGGGGGGGGGGGGGGGGGGGGGGGGGGGGGGGGGGGGGGGGGGGGGGGGGGGGGGGGGGGGGGGGGGGGGGGGGGGGGGGGGGGGGGGGGGGGGGGGGGGGGGGGGGGGGGGGGGGGGGGGGGGGGGGGGGGGGGGGGGGGGGGGGGGGGGGGGGGGGGGGGGGGGGGGGGGGGGGGGGGGGGGGGGGGGGGGGGGGGGGGGGGGGGGGGGGGGGGGGGGGGGGGGGGGGGGGGGGGGGGGGGGGGGGGGGGGGGGGGGGGGGGGGGGGGGGGGGGGGGGGGGGGGGGGGGGGGGGGGGGGGGGGGGGGGGGGGGGGGGGGGGGGGGGGGGGGGGGGGGGGGGGGGGGGGGGGGGGGGGGGGGGGGGGGGGGGGGGGGGGGGGGGGGGGGGGGGGGGGGGGGGGGGGGGGGGGGGGGGGGGGGGGGGGGGGGGGGGGGGGGGGGGGGGGGGGGGGGGGGGGGGGGGGGGGGGGGGGGGGGGGGGGGGGGGGGGGGGGGGGGGGGGGGGGGGGGGGGGGGGGGGGGGGGGGGGGGGGGGGGGGGGGGGGGGGGGGGGGGGGGGGGGGGGGGGGGGGGGGGGGGGGGGGGGGGGGGGGGGGGGGGGGGGGGGGGGGGGGGGGGGGGGGGGGGGGGGGGGGGGGGGGGGGGGGGGGGGGGGGGGGGGGGGGGGGGGGGGGGGGGGGGGGGGGGGGGGGGGGGGGGGGGGGGGGGGGGGGGGGGGGGGGGGGGGGGGGGGGGGGGGGGGGGGGGGGGGGGGGGGGGGGGGGGGGGGGGGGGGGGGGGGGGGGGGGGGGGGGGGGGGGGGGGGGGGGGGGGGGGGGGGGGGGGGGGGGGGGGGGGGGGGGGGGGGGGGGGGGGGGGGGGGGGGGGGGGGGGGGGGGGGGGGGGGGGGGGGGGGGGGGGGGGGGGGGGGGGGGGGGGGGGGGGGGGGGGGGGGGGGGGGGGGGGGGGGGGGGGGGGGGGGGGGGGGGGGGGGGGGGGGGGGGGGGGGGGGGGGGGGGGGGGGGGGGGGGGGGGGGGGGGGGGGGGGGGGGGGGGGGGGGGGGGGGGGGGGGGGGGGGGGGGGGGGGGGGGGGGGGGGGGGGGGGGGGGGGGGGGGGGGGGGGGGGGGGGGGGGGGGGGGGGGGGGGGGGGGGGGGGGGGGGGGGGGGGGGGGGGGGGGGGGGGGGGGGGGGGGGGGGGGGGGGGGGGGGGGGGGGGGGGGGGGGGGGGGGGGGGGGGGGGGGGGGGGGGGGGGGGGGGGGGGGGGGGGGGGGGGGGGGGGGGGGGGGGGGGGGGGGGGGGGGGGGGGGGGGGGGGGGGGGGGGGGGGGGGGGGGGGGGGGGGGGGGGGGGGGGGGGGGGGGGGGGGGGGGGGGGGGGGGGGGGGGGGGGGGGGGGGGGGGGGGGGGGGGGGGGGGGGGGGGGGGGGGGGGGGGGGGGGGGGGGGGGGGGGGGGGGGGGGGGGGGGGGGGGGGGGGGGGGGGGGGGGGGGGGGGGGGGGGGGGGGGGGGGGGGGGGGGGGGGGGGGGGGGGGGGGGGGGGGGGGGGGGGGGGGGGGGGGGGGGGGGGGGGGGGGGGGGGGGGGGGGGGGGGGGGGGGGGGGGGGGGGGGGGGGGGGGGGGGGGGGGGGGGGGGGGGGGGGGGGGGGGGGGGGGGGGGGGGGGGGGGGGGGGGGGGGGGGGGGGGGGGGGGGGGGGGGGGGGGGGGGGGGGGGGGGGGGGGGGGGGGGGGGGGGGGGGTACGTACGTGGGTGTGTGTGAGGGAGATGGTTTGTGCGAAACAGAGGCAATGTGTCGATGATATCTCAAACAAAAAAACGTAACATATGCAATGTGTGTGAAATAGAGTCATGGATATATCATATATAGAGGGAGCGATCCACGAGAAGAGAGTGGAGTGATCATCGGCATGATATATCGATAGAATCGAAAACAAGGATGAAGTGTGTGGCTGCGCGATCGATAAAGAGTGCCATCGAATTTGTGTTTGCCCACGACAAAGATACAGGGCGGCTGGCCTACTGGAATTTGAGAGGGCAGAGGTGCAATTTTGCTCTGTGGCATGGATACCTACCTACAATGTTCGACTATCGGTGTGTGTGTGGGGGGGAGGGGGCAGAGACCTAACTATAGAGAGGTCGATCGACTAGTATATGTGTGGAGAAGGAGAGAGACCTAGCTATGTATTGAGGGAGATCGATCGGCATCCAAGCATATGTGTAGCAGAGGAATAAGGTTGGGAGAAAGACAAAGGTAGAGTGTCGGAGGGTTGGTGGTGGAGTTGCTTCTCACAAATGGTGGGAGATGCCTGCTAGGCAAACGGTGTACGAGTGCAATATCAATAAGAGAGGGCCGGTGATGTCTTCATGTCTATGCACGTGCGTGTGAGAGACGGGTCGGGAGGTATGCATGGATGATGGGGGGGGGGGGCGATATGGTTGTGGTAAGCATACGTAACTACATAGGAAGATCAATCATCCCGTGTCCGAGAAATGGAGAGACATAACTAGTGAGGTAAGTCTATCGGTGCGTGGGAAAAAAGAATTATAGTCGACCTAGCTATATGTAGGGAGATCGGTACGTATACATGCATGCATGTGTTAGAAGCAAATAAGGTCCAAAGAGATGGACAGGGGGAGAGGGGTGCGGCTAGGATGTGGTGCAAGAGGCCTACTATGTCGAGGGGGGAGGAGTGTGCGAGTATGAGATCGATGAAAAGAGGGGCGGGAATGTGGACCTGCGTGGAACCGTATTGGACATAGGGGGGCATGGACGGTCAGAAGGGAAGAGGGGAAGTGTGTGTTTGTGGTAGGCACACTTGGCTAGAGAGGTATATCGACCAATGTGTGCCGAAAGGAAGGAGCCGGGGGGGGGGGCTACACACACCGTGGGTGAACGACCTAAAGAGAAATAGCGAATGCGCGCGATGGAGGGGACGCCGAGGGAGGGTGAGAGGGGGGCGGGCGTGTGCATGCACGATAGAAAGTTAGCGCTAGCTAGCTACAAAGAGAAGAGGCCCGCGAAGGAGTAAAAGATGAACAGAGATCATAATTCATTATAAAAAAGTGGATACGGATACTTGAAGAAGATATCATAATGTAGAACATTGATTATAATTTGGGATAATGTGTGGCTTTTGCAAATCAGGGCTAAATACTTGTCATAATGTAGGGGGCGGGGCACTATACTTTGTGTGATAAACATGGTGTACGTATGGAACATGGTTTAGATTATGAATATCTAGTTAGTACATCAAATGTACTATTATTTGGAATCAACATTAAGTGTATTCAAAAAATTGAATTCGAGTTCATATAGTACACATAGTTCATATCTATCTCTATAGTAATCATGTGGTGTGTTGCTAAGGTAATACACGAATAATGGTTGAAGTTGGCAACAATCATGATTGTAGATTCTTATTCAAATAGAAAAACGAATTAAAATTTAGATTGAATTGTAGCGGTAGTATAGACATTTGGAATGCACTAAAATGTTGGTATGAGTAGGTTACATGCATTATACAGCCAGCGAAAAAATTTAATTGGACATAACATGGATTCATAGACTTGAATAACATTTGTATAGTAAAACGGGACAAGACTCTCTCTTTGTGTGGTGTGAATAGTTTTATTTTTTTTGTTTTTTTTTCGTTGAGGGAAGTGCGAATTGATTTGGTACGTACAAGTACAATATTACACGTTAGGCTGTCCCTAAAATTCAACCCACGCCTTGTTATATCCCGAAAAATCAGATATCGTGCTCCCAAACTCGCACCTTCACAACGCAGGCCTTGCTATCCCGAAATTACAATGCGCGCGAAAACTCCCTCAAGCTGCCAAATCCTGACACGCGAAATCCCCCTTCTAACCCTGAGCTGAAAGGGATGCTAGTTCAAATCGGTGGGGGTACTTTTGTAACAAACCCTACATTTTGGACAAGCACGTCCCTAAGTCATGGTTCCCCCCCACCCATCGCCTCTTTTTCGCCATTCGAAATCCCAGCCCACCATAACCTCTCCGCTCCAGCCGCGAAACCCCACCCTCCTCCATTCGCCACCTCACCGCTGCCCAGCTAGAGCCTCTTCCCCGACGACGTCGTCCATCGGCACAGCTCGACGTCCCTCATCCACCTCCCCGGATGAGGATCCGTCGTCCATCTCGTCGTCCCGCCGGTTCAGCCACCCCGTCCTTCACCACCAAGGAGGTGCTCCGATGATCGCCTCGTCTATCGCGGCTGCTCCATCCCCACAGCGCCGCCTTAACCTACTCCACCGGAACCGCAGCATCCTCACCGACTCCTAGGATGAAGCTGAGGCCTACTCAGCGCCACCAAAGAGGTTGTACACTCATCGCATCGCACCTTCTCCTTAACTCGACCTCCCGACACCGACGGTGCTACATCCCGCACCCCCATGGCGCGGCTACCTCGAAGCCAGCACCACGGGCGACATCTGCAGGGCGGCTCTCCCCTAGTGCGAGGCCCCTTCGGCGGTGGCGTCTATACTAGCCGGATCTGCTACTGCTGCTCCGGCTCTCGCTTGCTCCCTCGCGCTGCTGCTGCTGCTCCGGCTCTCGCTCACTCACTCATGCTGCTGCTGCTGCTCTCCCCCTTGCTCGCACTGCTGCTCTGCTCTGATTGAGCTATACTTCAGTCGACTGAATTGACTTTTGGGTTAGTCGATTTTCAGGGCGTGGGGGTGGGGGCTCGCCGGAGTTAAGGAAGAACCACCCGCAGCGGGGAGGGGGGCTCGCCGAAGAGGTACCCCACTATCTATCTTAGGGTTCAGGGTGGGGGCGGTGGTCGCCGGCGGTGGGGGGCGGTGGTGGGGCGGTGGCGTGGGGATCGCCGGAGAAAAAGCTCGGTGCAGGGGGGCTAGAGGGCTGGTCGAGGTGGCTGCGGACCGGCGGTGGGGAGTGGTTTCGGGGCGGCGAGGCGGCGGCGGGGGCCGGCGGTTCGGCCGATGGTGGCTGGAAGCTCAGGGGGGTGTAGGTTGAAGATGAACTGCAGGCCCTCCCTAAACTACATGTGAAGTGCCTCTCTGCTACCATTGTGTTCAGTTTCGACAGTAACATTCAGATTCCACAGTAAATTTCATTTTCAACAGTTAAGTTCAGAGTCAACAGTTTTTACCTCATCTGTTGTAGTCAGGTGGTTTTTGGTGATGTAAATTTTACATCTATCACTTTTTGGTAATGTATTTTACATCATCTATTGGAGATGCTATTAGAATCCCACTTGAGATTAACGATGTCTGTCTTGTGCTGCTTCACCCACGACGTCTTATGGCTCGCCGGAGCTGCTCCAATGACAGGACTATCTATCACAATAGAGCAGTGCCCTGGACGCCGTCTACAGATTCCTCAGATCTTCCTCCACACCTCCGACGGCCACCTCTGCCTCAACTTCTTTAGCGACCAAATCAATGATGCTGAGGTCGACACGGCTACGGCAAAGAGGTTGTATACTAATCCCATCACTTATTACTCTACATTCATGTCGATCCATTAGGGCTATTTTGGTTCAATGGAAAAACATAGCCATAGGAAATTTTCCTATGGCACTCTACTATTCAATTATTCATGCATTTTGTTGAAAGGAATGGAGCAAACATCCACCTGGATCTACTTTTCAAAATCCTATGCATGAAAACAAGGCCAAGTGCATTAGTGGCAGAATAACATTCTAACTGTACACGCTTTCATATGGTTTCACTTTATATTGGCCATGTTTCTTTGCATTCCTCTGCTCTTCCAATTCCTGGGAACCAAACACCCAAGTTGACAGAAATCTTGTGTTTACAAATGCTCTGTTTCCCATGTGCATTCCTATCCTATTCCTGTGTTTTTCCTATCCCTGCGTTTTTAGAATCATGCAAGCCAAATGATCACTTACAGAATTACTTCAGTTACAGGTAGGTGTCGAAGAAAACTTTGTGTGGTTTGTCCTGCTCCTGCCGCGACGTCGTCCACCTCACCTGAGCTGCTCCATCGACAAAAGCATCCACCAAACCAGACATCACGACTCCTGACTGTTGTGATTCCCTTAGTGGAGTCATGTGAACGTCGACTACATGACACTTCACCATATTTGGGCCTAAGGGAATGCATTGTGGAGTAGCAATTAAATGATGGGTTGCAAGAGTGATAGAAGCTTAAACCCTAGTTTATGCGATATTCTGTAAGGGACCGATTAGATCCAAAAGATTAATGCTATGGTTAGAATTTATTCTTAATACTTTTCTCGTAGTTGCAGATGCTTGCGGAGGGTTAATCATAAGTAGGAGGTTTATTCAAGTATGAACATCACCTAAGCACCGGTCCACCCACATATCAAATTATCAAAGTAGCGAACACAAATTGAACCAACATGATGAAAGTGACTAGATGAAATTCCCGTGTACCCTCAAGAACGCTTTGCTTATCATAAGAGACTGTTTTGGCCTGTCCCTTGCCTCAAATGGATTGGGCTACCTTTCTGCACTTTTGTTACTACTATCGTTACTTGCTCGCTATAAATTATCTTGGTATCAAACTACTCCGCTACTTACAATTTCAGCACTTGCAGACATTACCTTGCTGAAAACCATTTGTCATTTCCTTCTGCTCCTCGTTGGGTTCGACACTCTTACTTATCGAAAAGAGCTACAATTGATCCACTATACTTGTGGGTCATCAAGGCTATTTTTTGGCGCCATTGCCGGGGAGTGAAGTGCCTTTGGTAAGTGTAAATTGGTAAGGAAACATTTATATAGTGTGCTGAAATTTATTGTCACTTGTTACTATGGAAAACAATCCTTTGAGGGGTTTGTTCGGGGTATCTTAACCTCGACCGGAACCACAATTAGCTACCCCTCAACCTACTGCACCTACTAAAAATATTTAATATGAAATTCCTTCGGGTATGATAGAACAACTGCTAGCTAATCCTTATGCAGGAGATGGAACCGAACATCCTGATATGCACTTGATATATGTAGAACAAATTTGTGGATTGTTGAACCTTGCAGGTTTACCCAGGGATGAAGTTATGAAAAAGGTTTTCCCTTTATCTTTGAAGGTAAAAGCATTGGCATGGTATAGGCTATGTGATGATATTGGATCTTGGAATTGGAATCGTTTAAAATTGGAGTTCCACCAAATTTTTTATCCTATGCATCTAGTTCATCGTGATCGGAATTATATATATAATTTTTGTCCTCGTGAAGGAGAAAGTATCGCTCTAGCTTGGGGGAGGCTTAAGTCAATGTTATATTCATGCCCCAATCATGAGTGCTCAAGAGAAATTATTATCCAAAACTTTTATGCTCGGCTTTCTCGTAATGATCAAACCATGCTTGATACTTCTTGTGCTGGTTCTTTTATGAAGAAGACTATTGAATTCTGGTGGGATATTTTAGAAAGAATTAAACGCAACTCTGAAGATTGGGAACTCTATGAAGGTAAAGATTCAGGTATTAAGCTTAAGTATGATTGTGTTAAATCTTTTTATGGATACCGATGCTTTTCAGAAGTTTAGCACTAAATATTGACTTGACTCTGAGATAGTAGCCTCCTTTTGTGAATCATTTGCTACTCATGTTGATCTCCCTAAAGAGAAGTGGTTTAAATATCACCCACCTATTAAAGAAGAAACCAAAGAACTTGTACCAGTTAAAGAAGAAACTATACTTTATAATGTTGATCAAGTTGTTCCTTCGGCTTATATAGAGAAACCACCTTTCCCTGTTAGGATAAAGGAACATGCTAAAGTTTCAACTCTGGTCAACAAAAGCTATATTAGAACACCTAAAACTGATGAACAAATTAAAGTAGAACCTAGTATTGCTATGGCTAAAGATCTCTTAGAAGAAGATATAGATGGGCATGTTATTTACTTTTGTGAAGAAGCTGCTAGAATTGCCAAACCTAATAAAAAGATAAACATAGACTGTTGTTGGCATGCCCGTCATCTTAGTTAAAATATGAGATCACTGTTATCATGGTTTATGTGACATAGGTGCAAGTGTGAGTGCTATCCCTTACACCTTATATCAAGAAATTATGAATGACATAGCACCTATAGAGATAGAAGACATAAATGTTACTATTGAACTTGCTAATAGAGACACTATATCACCAATTGGGATTGTTAGAGATGTTGAAGTCTTGTGTGGGAAAATAAAATACCCTACTGATTTTCTTGTTCTTGGTTCCCCACAAGATGACTTTTGTCCCATTATCTTTGGTAGACCTTTCTTGAACACTGTTGATGATAGAATAGATTGTGAGAAGCAAACTATCGGTGTTAGTTTTGGTGATGAGTCTCATGAATTTAATTTTCCCAAGTTTAGTACAAAGCTTCATGAAAAAGAATTGCCCAGTAAGGATGAATTAATTGGTCTTCTATTGGTGTACCACCTATTGATCCTTTAGAACAATATTTGCTAGACCATGAAAATGATTTACATATGTATGAAAGAAATAAAATAGATAAGATTTTCTTTGAACAACGTCCTCTGCTTAAACACAATTTGCCTATTGAAGCTCTAGGAGGTCCTCCTCCACCTAAAGGTGATCCTGTGTTTGAATTAAAACAATTGACAAACACTTTGAAATATGCTTATCTTGATGAAAATAAGATATATCCTGTTATTATTAGTGCTAACCTTTCAGAACATAAAGAAGAAAGATTATTGAAAGTTCTAAAGAAGCACTGAGCTGCTATTGGATATACTCTTGATAATTTAAAGGGAATTAGTCCCACTCTATGTCAGCACAAAATTAATATGGAACATGATGCTAAACCCGTTGTTGATCACCAACGTCGGTTAAATCCGAAGATGAAAGAAGTGGTAAGAACGGAAATATTAAAACTTCTGGAAGCAGGTATAATCTATCCTATAGCTGATAGTAGATGGGTAAGTCCTGTTCATTGTGTCCCTAAGAAAGGAGGTATAACTGTTGTTCCTAATGATAAGAATGAACTTACTCCACAAAGAATTGTTACAGGCTATAGAATGGTAACTGATTTTAGAAAATTAAACAAAGCAACTAGAAAATGTCATTACCCTCTGCCTTTTATTGATCAAATGCTTGAAAGATTATCTAAGAACACACATTTTTGCTTCCTTGACGGATATTTCGGTTTTTCATAAATAACTCTTTCTCAACCCGATCAAGAAAAGACCACTATTACTTGTCCCTTTGGAACTTATGCTTATAGACGTATGCCTTTTGGTTTATGTAATGCACCTGCTACCTGTCAAAGATGTATGACTGCTATATTCTCTGACTTTTGTGAAAAGATTGTTGAGGTTTTCATGGATGACTTTTCTGTTTATGGGATGTCTTTTGATGATTGTTTAAGCAATCTTGATCGAGTTTTGCAGAGATTTCAACAAACAAATCTTGTCTTGAATCGGGACAAGTGCCACTTTATGGTTAATGAAGGCATTGTCTTGGGTCATAAAATTTCTGAAAGAGGTATTGAAGTGGACCGAGCTAAGGTTGATGCAATTGAGAAAATGCCATGTCCTAAATATATAAAAGGTATTCGTAGTTTCTTAGGTCATGCTAGTTTCTATAGGAGATTTATCAAAGACTTTTCTAAAATTTCTAGGCCTCTCACTAGTCTTTTACAAAAGGATATTCCTTTTGTTTTTGATGATGATTGTTTAGAAGCCTTTGAAACACACAAGAAAGCCTTAATTTCTGCACCTATTGTTCAACCACCTGATTGGAACTTGCCTTTTGAAATTATGTGTGATGCTAGTGATTATGCTGTCGGTGTTGTTCTAGGACAAAGAGTTGATAAGAAACTTAATGTAATCCATTATGCTAGTAAAACTCTAGACAGTGCTCAAAGAAATTATGCTACTACTGAAAAAGAATTCTTAGCAGTTGTGTTTGCTTGTGATAAATTTAGACCTTATATTGTTGATTCGAAAGTAACTGTTCACATAGACCATGTTGCTATTAAATATCTTATGCAAAAGAAAGATGCTAAACCTAGACTTATTCGATGGGTTCTCTTGTTACAAGAATTTGATTTACATATCACTGATAGAAAAGGAGCTGAGAACCCAGTAGCTGATAATTTATCTAGGCTTGAAAATGTGCTTGACGACCCACTACCTATTGATGATAGTTTTTCTGATGAGCAGTTAGCTGCAATAAATGTTGCTCACAATACTCCTTGGTATGCTGACTATGCTAATTACATTGTTGCTAAATATTTACCACCTAGCTTTACATACCAACAAAAGAAAAAAATATTCTATGATTTAAGACACTACTTTTGGGATGACCCACATCTTTATAAAGAAAGAGTGGATGGTATTATTAGACGTTGTGTACCTGAGCATGAACAGGGACAAATCCTACGGAAATGTCACTCCGAGGCTTATGGAGGGCATCATGCTGGAGATAGAACTGCTCACAAGGTATTGCAATCTGGATTTTATTGGCCTACTCTCTTCAAGGATGTCCGTAAGTTCGTCTTATCTTGTGATGAATGTCAAAGAATAGGTAATATCGGTAAGCGTCAAGAAATTCCTATGCATTATTCACTTGCTGTTGAACCATTTGATGTTTGGGGATTTGATTACATGGGACCTTTTCCTTCCTCTAATGGGTATACACATATTTTGGTTGCTGTTGATTATGTTACTAAATGGGTAGAAGCTATTCTAACCAGTAGTGCTGATCACAACACCTCTATAAAAATGCTTAAGGAAGTTATTTTCACAAAGGTTTGGAGTCCCTAGATATTTAATGACTGATGGTGGCTCACACTTTATTCATGGTGCTTTCCGTAAAATGCTTGCCAAGTATGATGTTAACCATAGAATTGCATCACCTTGTCATCCACAGTCTAGTGGTCAAGTTGAACTTAGCAATAGAGAAATAAAATTAATTGTGCAAAAGACTGTCAATAGATCCAGGAAGAGTTGGTCTAAGAAATTAGATGATGCACTTCGGGCTTATAGAACAGCATATAAAAATCCTATGGGTATGTCTCCTTATAAAATGGTTTATGGGAAAACTTGTCATTTACCTCTTGAGTTTGAACATAAAGCATATTGGGCCATCAAAGAACTCAATTATGATTTCAAGCTTGCTGGTGAAAAGAGGTTATTTGATTAGCTCACTAGATGAATGGAGAACCCAAGCTTATGAAGATGCAAAATTATTCAAAGAAAAAGTTAAAAGATGGCATGACAAAAGAATCCAAAAGCGTGAGTTTAAAGTTGGAGAATATGTTCTTTTGTACAACTCTCGTTTCAGATTCTTTGCAGGAAAACTCCTCTCAAAATGGGAAGGCCCCTATGTTATCAAGGAGGTTTATCGGTCTGGAGCCATCAAAATAAATAATTCCGAAGGTACTAACCCGAAGGTTGTCAATGGGCAACGAATAAAACATTATATCTCATGTACGCCCATTAATGTTGAAAGTAATATTATCCAAACTTTGACACCAGAAGAACACATAAAACAGTCCTTCCGGAACACTCCAGAATCGTAAAAATAAGGAGATACGGTAAGTAAATGGACTCCGAATAATCCGCAAAAATATTTTTTACTAGTTTTGGAATATTAAAAAATTTAGGAAATAAAGAAACTTCCAGGAAGCGTACCCTGGTGGGCACAAGACACCAGGGCATGCCAGGCCCTGGCGTGCCCACCTGGGACACCTTCCGGACTCTGTTTTTCTACAACTTACTTGTCCCCCAAGATTAAAAAAATCTATATATACTTCCCGAACCTGTTTGTCACCGTATCGTAGAGAAATCCTCTATTTTCTTTTCCTTGCTATTTTCTATCAGATCCCATCTACCATGGCTGCTTCAAGCTCCTCCAAGGACTAGTTCTTCAAGAATGTCATCAACCCATACCTTCGGGAGGTGGTGCCGCACCCTCAGGTCATCCAGATGCATGAGGGGGTGCTTCACCTCCGCGATGTGCCATGTCCCAAGGGGACGGGAACCGTGGAGGCCAGGCTTGAAGCTATGGAGCAAGACGTCTTTCAGTGCAAGGGGATGGTGGAGCGTGGACTCAACGCCACCTTATGATCACGGACCTCTCCCGTGATCTCAAGGTGGATGGCAAGCCCTTGAAGGACATCGTCTTCACCCTCAACGAGCAAATCAACTTCCTCCAAAGCCAGATCTATGTCCTCCAAAACCAAGTCTTTGAATATGAGGCGAGGTTTAAAGGTATGAGTTTGGCTGCTAGTTGCAGGACCCGTGAAACTCACTCCTCCTTTTATGATGGTGGACCACTGCCATGGAAATCCGAGGACAAGACCTCTACTTCATCACCACCACCTTCTTCACCACCAAAGGAGAATTGAGTATCGGGTATGGGCACTCCCCTTGGCTTCGCCAAGCTTGGGGGAGGTGCCCCGGCATCGTATCATACCACTATCTTTTTGCTTTTACTTATTTTAGTTCGATCTTTTTCTTCAGATGAATAAAAGTTTAGTTCGATCCTTTCTTCCTTGAGAGTTTGCCTAGTGATCTATCCTTGTAATCGTGTGCAAGTTATGTAATAAAGTTTAGTTTGAGTTTTTGCTTTCTTTACTTTCATGTTGCAAATTAAAGAAAAGAAATAAGAAAGAAATAAAAGGAAAGAAAAAAAATGAAAAGATCATATACTAATCCTATGGTAGGTGATGACACCACATAAGGAAAAGTATAAGTAGAAAATTTAATTAGAGATTGACAAACATAGCATTAGTCAATGATGCAACTCATGAAATAATTAATAAGGGAAGAGAAGATTCACATAGAAATATACTATCCTAGAAATCTTTTGTGGTTGTGAGCCCTCATCAAAATATTATATGCCAAAATTGTTGATGTTGGACAAGGAAGACAACTTAATGGTTTATCTTTGTTTATATTCACATAGAAGTCATATTGTCATAGATCCGTCAACATGTGGTGTTTGCCCCCTATCGTTGCTAGCCAAAAATTCCGCACTAAGTAGAGATACTACTTGTGCATCCAAAAACCCTTAAAGCAAAATCTTATTTTCAAGTGTCCACCATACCTACCTAGGGATTGAGCAAGATCCCTCAAGTAAGTTGTCATCGGTGCAAAAAGGCAATAAAATTGCTTCTAAATGTGTGAGATCATTTAATGTAAGAGAAAATTGAGCATTGCACGAACTTGTGATGGTGAAGAATAAAAGCGACAGACTGCATAATAGAGGTCACTATCACAAGGGGCAATGTAACGTGACATTCTTTTGCACTAAGGGGTTGAGCATACAAACAAATAAGCGCATGGCAACCTCTGCTTCCCTCTGCGAAGGGCCTATATTTTACTTTTATGTATTTACTTTTATGCAAAGAGTCAAAGTTTTCCTTCCATTCCTTTTTATTTTTCTCCTTTGGCAAGCATCATGTGGTGAGGAAAGATCTAGGCACATATGTCCAGTTGAATATAGATAGCATGAGTTATTATTGTTGACATCACCCTTGAGGTGAGTACGTTGGGAGGCGAAACTATAAACCCCTATCTTTCTATGTGTCCGGTTGAAACGTTTTGCTCATGTGTATGCGGTGAGTGTTAGCAACCATAGAAGACTATATGATGGTTGAGTATGTGGACTTGCCTAAAGGCTCCGATACTTGACCCTTCCAGAAAAGATGATGAATTGTAGTTGCAAAGTTGACTAAGAACATAGTTTGTTGGTTTTTAATAGAGTTTTTGCTTTATACTTCGATTGTGTGATGAATTGTTACTTATTCATGAGAAGTATATGATAAAAGTCCTATGATAAAAGTCTTATGTTTAATTTTGTTGCTGTTACAATAATCAACATGATGCTTCTATGTTCGTATTTTGTTTTTATCGACACCTCTCTCTCAAAGCATGTGGACATGTTTTTTGATTTTGGTTTTCGCTTGAGGACAAGCGTGGTCTAAGCTTGGGGGAGTTGATACGTCCATTTTGCATCATGTTTTCTTACTGTTATTTATAATGTTTTTATCCATAATAATGCTTTTTGGAGTAATTCTAATGCCTTTTCTCTCATAATTTACAAGTTATACACTAAGAGGGAGAATTCCGGTAGCTGGAAATCTGGACCTGAAAAAGCTACGTTAGGCTACCTATTCTGCACAACTCCAAATGAGCTGAAACTTTGCAAGGATTTTTATGGAATATATAAGAATTATTGGAGAAAATAACTACCAGAGGGGCCCACCAGGTGGGCACAACCCACCTAGGCGTGCCAGGGAGCCCAGGAGCGCCCTGGTGGGTTGTGCTCACCCAGGCCACCTCCGGTGCCCATCTTCTGGTATATAGGTGATTTTTACCTAGAAAAAATAATGGGAGGACTTTCGGGACGGAGCGCCACCACCTCGAGGGGGAACTTGGGCAGGAGCACTTTTGCCCTCCGGTGGAGTGATTCTGCTGGGGAAACTTCCCTCCCGGAGGGGGAAATCATCGTCATCATCATCACCAACAACTCTCCCATCTTGGGGAGGGCAATCTCCATCAACATCTTCAACAGCACCATCTCATCTCAAACCCTAGTTCATCTCTTGTGTTCAATCTTGTTACCGGAACTATAGATTGGTGCTTGTGGGTGACTAGTAGTGTTGGTTACATCTTGTAGTTGATTACTATATGGTTTATTTGGTGCAAGATTATTTGTTCAGATCCAATATGCTATTTAATACTCCTCTGATAATGAGCATGTTTATCATTTGTGAGTAGTTACTTTTGTTCTTGAGGACACAAGAGAAATCATGTTGCAAGTAATCATGTGAATTTGATATGTGTTCGATATTTTGATATTATGTATGTTGTGATTCCCTTAGTGGTGTCATGTGAAGGTCGACTACATGACACTTCACCATATTTGGGCCTAAGGGAATGCATTGTGTAGTAGAAATTAGATGATGGGTTACGAGAGTGACAGAAGCTTAAACCCCAGTTTATGCGCTATTCCGTAAGGGACCGATTGGATCCAAAAGTTTAATGCTATGGTTAGAATTTATTCTTAATACTTTTCTCGTAGTTGCGGATGCTTGCGGGAGGGTTAATCATAAGTAGGAGGTTTGTTCAAGTAAGAACATCACCTAAGCAATGGTCCACCCTGTCGGGGGAAACGGCACCTATGGGATCCCAGGGAATCCCTTCTATGGTTGGCGGGGCGTGGAGCTACGCAAAGAGCAGGTCTAAAAGATCAGCGCGAGGGAATTTTTACCCAGGTTCGGGCCGCAAACGATGCGTAAAACCCTAGTCCTGCTTGTCTGTGTATATTTAGTGTTCTTGAGCTTTTGAACTAGCTGCGGTGCATGTCCAGTCCAAAAAGTCCGAATCCTTCCACAGTACGCCTCGGGCCTCTGATACGTCTCCAACGTATCTATAATTTTTGATTGTTCCATGCTATTATATTATCTGTTTTGGATGTTTAATGGGCTTTAATATACCTTTTTATATTATTTTTGGGACTAACCTATTAACCCAGAGCCCAGTGCCAGTTTCTGTTTTTTCCTTGTTTTTGAGTATCGCAGAAAAGGAAAACCAAACGGAGTCCAATTGACCTGAAATTTCACGAAGATTATTTTTGGACCAGAAGAAGCCTACGGAATATCGGAGATGGACCAGAAGAGTCCCAAGGCACCCACGAGGGTGGGGGCACGCCCTACTCCCCTGGGCGCGCCCCCCTACCTCGTGGCCACCTTGGAGATCCCCCTGACTTGTTCCCGACGCCAACACCTCTTATATATACCCAAACTTCTAGAACATAACCTAGATCGGGAGTTCCGCCACGGCAAGCCTCTGTAGCCACCAAAAACCAATCGGGACCCTATTTCGGAACCCTGCCGGAGGGTGGATCCATCACCGGTGGCCATCTTCATCATCCCGGCGATCTCCATGATGAGGAGGGAGTAGTTCACCCTCGGGGCTGAGGGTATGTACCAGTAGCTATGTGTTTGATCTCTCTCTCTCGTGTTCTTGATTTGGCACGATCTTGATGTATCGCGAGCTTTGCTATTATAGTTGGATCTTATGATGTTTCTCCCCCTCTATCTCCTTGTGATGAATTGAGTTTTCCCTTTGAAGTTATCTTATCGGATTGAGTCTTTAAGGATTTGAGAACAATTGATGTATGTCTTGCATGTGCTTATTTGTGGTGACAATGGGATATTCACGTGATCTACTTGATGTATGTTTTGGTGATCAACTTGTGGGTTCAGTGACCTTGTGAACTTATGCATAGGGGTTGGCACACGTTTTCGTCTTGACTCTCAGGTAGAAACTTTGGGGCACTCTTTGAAGTTCTTTGTGTTGGCTGAATAGATGAATCTGAGATTGTGTGATGCATATCATATAATCATACCCACGGATACTTGAGGTGACATTGGAGTATCTAGGTGACATTAGGGTTTTGGTTGATTTGCATCTTAAGGTGTTATTCTAGTACGGACTCTAGGATAGATCAAACAGAAAGAATAGCTTCATGTTATTTTACTATGGACTCTTGAATAGATCGATCAGAAATGATAACTTTGAGGTGGTTTCGTACCCTACAATAATCTCTTCATTCGTTCTCTGCTATTAGTGACTTTGGAGTGACTCTTTGTTGCATGTTCAGGGATAGTTATATGATCCAATTATGTTATTATTGTTGAGAGAACTTGCACTAGTGAAAGTATGAACCTTAGGCCTTGTTTAATAGCATTGCAATACCGTCTACGCTCACTTTTATCACTTGCTACCTTGCTGTTTTTATATTTTCAGATTACAAAAACTTATATCTACCATCCATATTGCACTTGTATCACCATCTCTTCGCCGAACTAGTGCACCTATACAATTTACCATTGTATTGGGTGTGTTGGGGACACAAGAGACTCTTTTTTATTTGGTTGCAGGGTTGCTTGAGAGAGATCATCTTCATCCTACGCCTCCCACGGATTGATAAACCTTAGGTCATCCACTTGAGGGAAATTAGCTACTGTCATACAAACCTCTGCACTTGGGAGGCCCAACAACGTCTACAAGAAGAAGGTTGTGTAGTAGACATCAGCCTCCTTTTATATGTCAAAGGGATCACCACAGTGGCACACAGGAGGTGGAAAGTATCTACAGTGTACAAGTTTATCGCCTTGCATCATAGGACAAACGCATTTAATGCGCTGCCGACATGCTCTCTTGCTTTATCGGGGGCGGCAACAGAGCTCGTCTCGTCCGTCGCCGCCTCGCCCTGCTTCGACGTGTGTCCAAGCTGACGAGGCATGCAGCGCCATGCTAGCTGGCTGGTTGCTGAGCTGGTGCGGTGACAGGGTCTTCACGAAGATCTGCATGCCACCACGCAGGAGCTTGACTAGTTGGCCTAGAAGCTGCACGCTGTCACGCAGGCGCTCGCCTAGTTGGCGGGCTGGTTGCCACGTCAGAACGGCCACGGGGCAGCAAAATGTTGGTGGGTGCAGGACTAGCCGCGGCCCCGCAGATGCCCCAGGCAGGGGCCTTGCCGGGGTCTCGTGGCTGTCCCCGGCAAGGGTCTTGCCGTGGGTCATCATCTGTCCCCGGCAAGGATCTTGCCGGGGGTCTTCGTCTTCTGGTTTTTTATCTAGACTTGTAGGCCATTGGTCTTCACAAAGATCTGCAAGCCACCACACAGGCGCCCCTGTGTCTTGGTCTTGACATTGTCGATCGTATCAGAACTCTCAGGCTCAAGGGCGGTGGCCTTGCTGGTATTGGGCAAGTCTCCCCGGCAAGGCTCTTGCCGGGGCTATGTAGGTCGCTCCGGCAAGGGTGTTGCCGGGGGAAATCCATCTTGTCCCTTTGGTCTTCATGCCTCTGGCTTGAGTGCTGCCTTGGCAGCCTCATACCTTTCCTTCCTCTACCATGCCAAGCATGGCCGCAGGTGTGGCTACGACTGTCCGTGGACAAGTAAAGGGGTACAGAAAGGCCCCTACTTTTGTACACCGACAGGAGCCCCCATGCCTGGGCCATACATAAGCGCGAAGCATTGTTGGGCCAGGCCCAGAACGGTGCGCGGGCACGCGTGGCAGAGTTTTATCCTCTTGAGTCGCCAGTTCCGCTTCCTCATGGCCCACATTGAGTGTGTGACATGGGGGTCATGCGCGGAATGGTCGCAACACGCTTGTGTCACACTACAAACAAAAAGACACATCTGTGACATTTTGGGCCAAACGAATTTTTTTTCTGTCATGCTTATGACACTTCTATGACGATAATTGTGACAAAACCAGGTATCATCATAGATGTGATGGGGTCCTACTTCTATGACAAAAATCATGACAGAAAATGGGCTTTTCGTCCTGGGCGGGCTGGAGACACAGCTGCATGACATTCTTTGGGCCGTCCATGACAGAAAAAACCATGGTAGAAGCGAGGGCGAGGAAAATATCGAGGGAGTTCCTCGTTACGGTGGGTGGTCGGGGGCCGAGCGATGCGCGTTTCTCTCGTACATACGCACGTGTGTGCGAGGTGTTGCGCTCTAACTGAACCCGAGCATGGCATTGGGCTCTAACTGAACCCGAGCGATTGCACTGCAGGCTACGCGTTACTGAGCCCGAGTGATCGATCGATCCCTTACTATTAACTGAACCCGAGTGATTCCTTCGCTACTGCTGCTAACTGAAGCCGATCGATGCTGCCTCTGGATGAACAGTGAGTGTTGTTGGGGGGGGGGGGTTTGGGTGAATAGTTCCCGGTGGGGGTTGGATGAACAGGACCCCGTGGTAGTAGAGGCCATTGTCGCTGGATGAATAGTACCCCAATCGATCGAGCCGGTGGAGGGGTGGATGAACAGGACCCCATGGAGGGCTGGTTGAACAGTAGCCGGTGGAAGGCTGGATGAACAGTAGCCGGTGGAGGGGTGGTTGAACAGGACCCCGTGGAGAGGGCTGGTTGAAAAGTAGCCGGTGGAGGAGCGCGCGGTGGAGGCTGGATGAACAGGAGCCCGTGGATGAACAGTCGCAGGTGGAGGCTGGAGGAGGTCGATGGTGGATGAACAGTAGCCCGTGGAGGCTGGAGGAGGTCAACGGTGGAGATGAACTGTATCCCGTGGAGTCCCGTTTTGCGGTACGCCACACCCCTCTCGATGAACAGGACCCCCGTTTCGACCGTAGCGCTCCAACACAAGTCCGTTTCCTCCGTTTTGCGGTACGCCACACACCTCCCGATCAACAGGACCCCGTTTCGACCGTAGGAGGTTCGTTTCCTCCGTTTTGCGGTACGCTAGACCCCTCCCGATGAACAGGATCCCGTTTCTACCGTGGCCGGTCGAACACAAGTCCGTTTCCTCCGTTCTACGGTACGCCAGGCCTTGTTTCCATCGGCTGTTCCGTTCAAGCCGGTTGGCTCCCGATGAACAGCACGTGTTCCGTTGCCTCTCGATGAAGACGACGCATTCCGTTGCCTCCCCATGAACACGACGACGACGCATATTCTCCGTTCCGACCCAGCCATGTACACGAGCCTTGGCCGTACGTATGCGCGAGTAGGCGTTCGAGACCCCGCCCGTATGTACGTATGTGGCTATATTTACTTTCTTGCACCCTGGCCGCTGTACGTACGTGTACATGCTACGTGCACGCCTCTACTACGACACGTGCGCACCTCTTCTATGACACGTGGCCTTCCTTACACGGCCACGGTTCATCGCTATAGCCTGCAGACAGACCGATCGTATGTACGTACACGTTCGCGACCAGAATGACAACGCTACGTACGCTTCGACCAGGTGGGTCCTGACTGTCAGGCACTTCCTTGCGTGCGAAGATGAAGTTGGTGGGTCCCAACAGTCAGAGGGGAAACTTTTTTTTGCGAAATACGGTGGCCCATCCGGTGGGTCCCTGCTATCAGGTGGAGGAATCATTATTTTCCGCGTAATAAGGAGGCACTTCCTTGCTGTGGCCGTGGACCCAGCTGTCAGCCTCTCCACGTACAGTACTCTTCTGATGGAAGTCGGTCGTTGACCACATTGACCATGCCGCGCTGAGAGCACCAAGGCGGTGGACAATGGCGAGGCCTAGGAAGGGGACGACGCGGAGCCGGGGAAGACGCGGCAGTGGAAGCCCACGTGGACAGGAGTACAAGGGTTCACTAGTTCGGCTGCGGTGTGAGCCTGCCATCGCCGCAGAATAACAGGGGGTGTGGGTGACTAGAGGGATGGCCTGGCTAGCGGTGGGAGTAGTAGGGGGTGGTGAGGCCTCTGCGGTAGCACAGCCGGCCACGGGAGTCAAGAGCACGCGGTGGTTTGGACGCCTGGAGCAAGAAAATTAGAGGTTGAAGAAGCAGGACGACCGTTGGATGTTAACAATCCAACGGTCACTCGTGATAGAATCGTTTGTTGACTAAGTTGACAAAGCCCTCCGTCCGCCTCAACTTACTAGGCCCACAAGTCAGGCTCCCACTATGGTGGGTCCCAGCTAGTAGGGGGAGTATTCATTTTTTTGTGCGTAATAAGGAGGCACTTCCTTGCGTGCGAAGATATAGCTGGTGGGTCTGAGCTGTCAGCGGGAGTATTCATTCTTTTTGGCGTAATAAGGAGGTACTTGCTTGCGTGCGGCCATGGACCATGTGGGTCCCAACTGTCAGGCTCTCCATGTACATCCCTCTTCCGATGTTGTCATTTGTTGACAACATTGACCACGCCGCACCGAGAACACCAGCGTGATGGACCACGGCGAGACCCAGGAACAGAATGACCTGGAGGCGGCGAAGCCACAACAGTGGAGGGATGTGGGTGAGTAGAGGGATGGCCTGGCCAGTGGTGGGAGTAGTAGGGGGTGTGAGGCCTGCGCGGCAGCATAGCCGGCCACGGGAGGCGGGATCAGGCGGTCCCGCCGGCGCTGGATTTGGCGGCTGGAGCAAGAAGATCAGAGATTGAAGAAACACGACGGCCGTTGGATTGACATCCAACGGTTACGTCTGCTAGAATCATTTGTTGACGTATATAATAAGTAAAAAAATCTTGCATACGCGTCAACTTAATAGGCCCACAAGTCAGACCATTCCCTATTTTTTTAATAATTTATATATAGCTCATTGCAACTTCTTATGCAATTTATTGCAGTCCATTTTTTTTGTTGGACAGGGCCAGGGTTAAAAATTTAAACGAAATTTCACATATTTCTGTGGGTTCCAAACTATTTTTATTACTGAAATGTCGAGCCAGATTTAAAGTACTTTGAAGATATATTTAAATTAGGTTAAAGCCCAGTGAAATAGGAATCTGAAAATGTGAAAAAATTCAGAAATTATAAAGTAATTGCCAATTTGTCATTTGTTTTTATATTTACAACCCATTTCATATTACTTTCAAGATTTGCAGGCGTCTTGAAAGAGTAGCAGCCCATCAGGGCATAGAAAAATAAGTAGGTCTGGATTGGGTATTCTTCAGAAAAAATAAACTGGGCTCATTTTCACAAAGAAAAAATAGCTGGGCTGGTCATATGGTGAACATAAAATATAAGCCTGGGCTAGACGGGCCACAGCCTAGTTGAAACCCTGCTCCGTCTCAACAATAACAAAAAAAATGTTGCTCGAGCAGCTACGTCCCAGGTGTCAGCCGATCTTGTGGTGCTGTTCTCTTGTCTATTGACTATATATGCTAACAATGTCGTGGGTCCCAGATGTCAGGAAACCACTAGGAGGAAGCATTTTCTTTTTCCATATGCTCACAATGGAGTATATATAACAAAAAATTAGGAACTTCCTTGCGTCCGGCCATGGACATGGTGTGCCCCTACTATCATCCTCTCCATGTACAGTCTGCCGATTCCTATTATCTGTTGACCATGTTGACAACGCAAGAGGGCACCAAAGCGCGCGGAGGATGACGGCAAGGCCTCGGACATTGGCATTAACGATTTAGGAGACGGTTGGGCGGCGATGCGTGCGCTGAGGCGCAGCCAACCGCGGGAGGCGGAAGCAGGCGGCTCCGCCGGTGCTAGTTTGGTTTTGGCGGCTAGAGGAAGACAGGACTGAAGAAACATGACAAACTGTAAAAGCAGCAGGAGTACTTAACAACCTTAACTGAAACCAGCAGGGGCACCTAACAACCATAGCTGAAAGCAGTATGAGTACTTATACAGGTTCAACCGTACAAAACACGCCTCGAATGGTGCTACTTTGCCTACAGTTAACCAAGGGTGAGGCCGCCAAGCCCCAGGCACCACCCCGTGCATCCGCAACCTTCTGAAAGCGGCTTCATCTCGCAATGTGGTCAATAAACAGTATATTCGCTTTAGAGCCATGGAAAAGCAGGACCATAATCTTCTGTCCTATTCTCCAAGATGGACGAGCCTTCATTATTTGAGACCACACATGAATAAGTATCTTTTCACCTCCAAGGGGAATGGAGTAGGTCAACATAAACATCATGTTGTGACCAAGCGCAAGTCTGACCCGACCATGGTCAGGCATCTGTATAGGAACAATAGAACTGGGCTTTTTCTGTTTCAAGAAGATCACAGCTGTAAAACTGTGTATAAGCAAGAGTTTATGAACAACATATATAACAGAAAACATCTCGTACCATAAGTTTCTCGACACAGTTGGACCTGTTCAACGAGTGCAGCAGTGGCACACATATCCCACGTGGCCTTCCACCATTGAAACGCCCCACAAGGACCTCAAGACGATCAATAAAGTGTAGGAACATGTGGATGTCGTCCCAGTCAACTTCAGTGCCATCAGTAACAGTCGAGTTCTTATAGAATAACAAACGAGTAGCCTGCTTAACTCTGAAAAAACCTACATGTGCCACCAATTATAAGAAAATATTAGTTAGAAGTAGCATCTTCGTGAGTGATTCATTGCTACTTCTAAAGTTAAATTGTGATTAGTTAGACAGAATAGGTGGATTAAGAAGTAATCGAGGCAACAAGCAAGAACCAGATACAAAACTAACATGGATGAACAATTGGAACGACGTCGGGGTGGAAGATCATAGTGAAGATGAGACCAGGTTCTGCTATTTCCATCAACATTTGTGCGCCAACTTTCAGTCCGTAACACTTGAGAAAGTTTATCCAAGTTCGGCCATAAAAAAGCAGCGATTTTCCTGGTTCATGAACCCAACTCGGAACTTATATCCATGGCTTGTCTTCACTGTGACCATTAAACTGGTGTATTCAGTTATGGCAAGGCCGAGCATCTTGAGTACATGTGTTCTGGCAGAGCAAGGAATGCACTGCAGGAAAAATAATATGAGAATACAATGTATTCCCTATCCAAATCTAGAAATAACTTCCTCCTTCACGTCAGTGTTGACCATGGTACTAGTCCCTTTTATCCAAATATAGGAATCCAAATTTCCAAATTAGTCGACAGCATGTTCAAAAAACCCCACCCTCTCGGATAGAAAAGAGGATTCTAAGAACATACTGTGTGCGTTTTAAAATCCTGTGTTAGGATGAGAAGGAACAAGTGTGGCTTCTCGCCGAGGGCGCAGAAACCTGTATGGTCCTCACACTTTGGGCACTGCAAATGAAACACACTAGATTTAGTAGGAAGAAAAATGCATCAACGGCGGCGACTGCCATCCTAGGATTACCAGCAACCAAGGGACTTGGATTTATCGGGGATGGATGAAGAATTCGTACCAGGTTCTCCATGAGAAAACCCTATGCAAACACCAAGCGGGGGTTTTCTCTGAACAAGCAGATGAGGGAGAAGGGGATTCAGGCCTAGTGAAATATTGCCGCTTCGTCCGTCCAGCTTACTGCTAAAGATGGAAAGGTCGGGGTATTTGTGATTTGATGGCTCATTGGGCATTACTGCGGCGCTACGACCGGGGTTTGTCTACCGTGCAATTGGGCACTCTAATTTGGTGCACATGGCACGTGGACACCATTGCCAGATGCCCCACATATCAGCGAAAGGAAGTAGAAAGACAGGAGTAACTAGTTACACATAAATATATTTTTGACAGAGAGATACTCCCTCTGTAAAGAAATATAAAAATCTTTTATATCACAACTTTATAAAGAAGAAAAATCAAGGGGAATATATATAACATATATATTTATAAAAAACAGAGTTTTTTTAACATAGTATAGATGAGTTGGTGATGATGGTGTGCCTGCCATCCTACAATATAGGCCATCCGATTTATATCTGATGGATAGGAAGGAAACTATGGCAATTTTGCAAAAAGGTACCCACACACCTCGCCACACTTGCAAATAAGGCCTTCCCTCATTCATACTTTTCTCTCACAAGATAAAATACTCATACAAATGCATCTTGATGTTACGTGCAACGCACGAGCATTATGGGGGTCAGCTGAGAATATAATATTCAGACAGGCTCACGGTTCTAGACTTTGGGCCATAGGTGTTTGGGGGCCCATGTGTTCTACCTCAGTGCTTTTCATATTGCAAGCGATCGGTACAGCGTAGGTTTTAGATGCGGTCGCAAGGCGAATAGACAAAATTGAGTAAAGCACGGCAGCTGTTAGAATGAAATCGAATGAAAGTTCCTAACCAGCAATCAGAGTTGTAATTCTATCAACGATATACCATGTGATAAATAATACTGTCGTACTACTTATACACACAGGTCACTTGTTTCACCATGCCAGATTATTACATCAAAATCTCTCGGAGGATAGATCAGTTCGGTAGTTGCGTGCTGCTACTGAAGAATTTCAAAGTTGATTTGGACCAGCTCTCCTTGCCGAGAAAGTTCGGTTTTGACATCATCCCCTACCGCAAGATATGATTTAGATTTAAACCTTGACTATCCTTTAGCATCAATCATCATGCGACCATCCTTTGTACTTACGGTATATTGAGCAGGTTCATTCACACCAAGGCTGTGCATAGTAAGAGAAACTTGGCCACAGTCGCCCGGATTGTTGAACGACTCCCTCGTTGCTCTAGGAATTCTCTATTTGCAAACAAGAAGACATACACAAATAGTTAGATCAACACAGTGAATCATGTGAAACAACATGGAAAGAAAAAAGAACAAAGAACTTGGGCGGCCAATGCTTACCAAGAAGGTGGACATGTCAGTTTTTGTAAGGACTGTGGTATATGAAGTGTGAACTGCAGCCCAATCTGTTGCCGGTGCAATTGTTGGTTTCGTTGCCACTGCACGGGCCGGAGCAGATGCAAGTGCAAGTGTTGGTGCAGGTGCTGAAGCCGTTGCTAGTGCCCGTCTCGGTGCGACTTGTAGTGCCACTGTTACTGCCGGAGATGGTGATCCTTGTAGAGCTAGTGCCGGTGTCGGAGCAGGTGCGGTTGTCGATGCCTGATCCTCCGGTAGATCACCCTGATCCGCTGATGCGGTTGGTGCCCAATCCTCAGCTGGATCAGACTGAGCTGCTGTCGCTGTCAGTGCTAGAGCAACTGCCGGTGCTCGATCCATTGCTGAAGGTGGTACCGATGTGCGAGACAGCGGCGATCGTGTCTGGTCTGCTATGATCAGCTTTCTAACTTGAGTAGGCTCCGTGACCGTGATCCATCTTTTTCTTCATTTCTTTTAAACACGAGACGGACTAATTGTAGCGTGTTTGTTAAACCAAACTACAGTTCATCATAGGGATTCAGCTTGTACCCAGACAACAGACTGGTCCAATTTTTTCCAGTAATATAAGTGATGGACAGTGCCTTCATTACTGACACGACATAAGAAGTGAAACCTGCAAAAATATCCATCGTAGAGCAAACCAAATGTTTTATTCTGTGATGAATGTCACATGGCAAAACCTGCGTCATAAAATTACAGCAAAAGAAAGAAAACATGACACTAAATCAATAAGATTAAGACAGTAAATCAATAAGATTTACTTGATGTGACACGAGTGAATCCTTACCAGGAAATCACTATGTTGAAGTACTAAACGGAAGATTGATCGTCCAACTACGCGTGGCATGCAGGGCCCCCGCCTACTCCCACAAGCAGGACAGTCCAAAGGTCGTGACAAATCGTATGGACCGAACATCCATGGGACTGGAAATCCTGGTGGGTGCGATAAACCCTGCAATGCATACAGATATTGGAGTGTAACCATAATTGATAAACCGCCCTCACAAAAAAGATGATCTGGATACTTCAAAATATACAGACTGAATTGAGTGGACAGACATTAACATAGACTGTTCTCAAGACTCACCACACACCAAAAGCGGCAGTACTAAACAATACAGGGTTCACAAACACAAATCAAGTACTGAACAATAGTACTTACTACAGACAAGCAAAGTTGCACTAATTAAACTCTAAAGACTATTTCTTGCCACTGACCTACGGGATGAACCCCGCATAACTGACTAGGCCATGGACTTTGTGAGAGATGTCTACCGGCACCATCACCATCTCGTCAACCTTGGAGAACCTAACAGAGTGGTCTTTCCACTCATAAACATGACGATGAAGACATGTCGCATCAGATTTGTCGGGAAGCTTTACAAGAACCACACCCTTCGTAATCAAAGGCACAACAAGGAAATTGTTGTGGTCAAGTGCAGCCTCGAGAAAATGCCTGACAACAATGCTACAGGAAAACACTAGTTTAGGACACGTGGCGATAAGGACATAGCAACTGGATAGTTTAGCAGTAGAACTCATCCTCAGGTCTTCCAGTTCACACAGCATGACTTTGAGAAGCGGACCTGGTTGTAATTCAAACAGAAACCAGATATTTTATTACTACCTCTGTTTAGAAATACAAGATGATTTTCGATATTTTACTCCATATATGACTACATATACGCATAGAAATGAGTGAACAAAGACACTAGAACATGTCTTCAAAGGCATGAGAGCAGAGGGATTACTTGCAATATCCATAACACAAGTTACTGAGGCAAATATACCCTCTTCAAAGGTAGCATTGATGTTCATAAAGTAGTTGAAAGTAATCTATAAGAAATCAGTGTCAACCTCTCACATATTTTGGTCAAAAGAGGAATTTAGAACCGTCATTTGGCACACAAAAATCACATGCAAGATCACCAAGAAAGTTGTACTACTAGTACTAGTACTGCGTGCTAGATGAAAAAACACGATCAAGATCGAGAAAAAGATCGTCAAGAAGAGATATTACCTAGACTTGCTTAATGAGAGATCCCGGAGAGGGGGGCTTGGACAGGGCGATGGCTTTGAGCTTGTCTGCGGTAGTCTCGGCGGGGTGCTTGCGCTTCTTCATACCATGAGCCTCGACGGTTTTGGCCAGAGCCATAGACATCACTTTGGCCGGTGCTCCAGCGTCCGACAAGAAACTGTCAAATAGAAATAAAAGAAAAAAACCATAATCACAAACCCAAAAGAAGAACAGAGAGGGGGTTATAGGATCAGTCTCGGGGTTGCAAGACCGGGCCTTGGCCAGAATCAACACCATTGATGCGCTCACCTTTCTTTCTTTGGGAGAGAAGAACAAGGGCAGAAGCAGATCGGGGTTTTCTTGAAGAAATGAGGAACAAGATGAGGGAGAAGCGAGTGGGGGTTTTCTTCAAGAGAGGAAGCTGAGAGAGAAGAGTGAAATGATGGTTGCTTCGTCTGTCCAACTTACTGCTGGAAAGGAGGGGGTTCTATGATTTGACGGCTCATTGGGGATTACTGCGGCGCTTCAATCGGGGTAGTCTACCATGCAGTTGGGCACTCTACTACAGAGTAATTTAGTGCATGGCTGCTGGACCCCGATGCTGGCTGTCCCACACGTCGGCAAAAGTGAGTAGCAAGGTTCCCAATGACCGTCGAGGAGGATCTGCATGGTAGAGCGTGTCCACTATTTTTCTGAAGAAAAAAAATGATTACAACAAGTGTTTCCACTCTTATGACGGAGGAGTGCGAGACACGGCAGCCACTTGAACATACACAGTGCTCCTACAACTAGGCATGTGCAGTGGTTCATACGTCAGTACTACATAATCTTCTTGCTAGCATAGTAAGATATGACGACAACAAATGATGTTGTGCGTATGTCAACTATATGAACAGTAATGTAACATAGTACCACTTTTTGGACTGTCCGGTCGAGAATGAACGGTGAGATCAATGTTAACAGAACTAGGACCCTGTTTGGTTTATAAGCCGTAGGACCTTTTCTAGTCCCAACTAAAAAGTCTCTAGTCCCTAAAAAGTCCCTCCCTATTTGTTTCCAGGGACTAAAAAGTCCCTAGTCCCTCCCTGGAGGTTATTAAATGACATGTAAAAGACCATGTTACCCTTAGTATACAGAAAAATAACAACCAAACAACACCATGGGGCGGCGGGGCATTGGGTGCAGGGAGGGGCATTGTTGGAAAAGTCCCAAAAAGTTGCAAAAAAGACTCTCCTTGAGAGTCTTCTTCATTTAGTCCCAAAAAGCAACTTTTAGTCCCTAGTAGTCCCTCGGGTTTGGTTAAAAAGTCTCTAAGAGGGACTTTTTCTAATCCCTACACCAAAAAGTCTTGGGAAACAAACACCCCTAGGTCTACAGCGCACGGAGAGTATGGTGCTACAGTACTCCACAAAACATGAACCATATGAAGCACGAATCGGTGTTAGGCAGGGTGTATGAACGGTGCACGGGATGGGAGCAAAAGTTCCCTTGTCGATCAACTTTTGGGTGTTTGGCAGAGAGCATGAATGGTGCATGAGTCCACAATAGTAGGTTAACACAAATACACGAAGAGGGAACAACTATATTGAGATGAGAATGCAACCAAACACACCCACACGCTTTGTGCTACAGTGACCGATCTGCACCGTCTGAGTTTGATCCAACAGTCATGTTGCACTGAGACATGGACATGCCCATGCAGAGGACGCCTAAACACCACTGAAGTCCCTCTACTTCTCGAGGCGCACGACGTTGGTGATGCAGGGTGCAACCGCCCACAGAGCCTGCTCCCGGTCGACGGGAGCCAGCTCGTCAAAGACGGCGTCCAATGGCATGAATGGATTCCGATGACGGGGCCTTGAGAGGATTCGCCCGGCAACGGCGACGGCAGCCCGCAACTTCTCCTTGTCCAGCTCCGCCCCCACCATCACACGGAGACGGCTCAGCACCTCGGAGATATAGGTGAAGAAGGAGACCAGGTCAGGAAGCCGCAGCTCATTGAAGTCAACGGGGTGGTCGAACGGGTTTAGCCCGACGGCCGGCATGGTCGCGCCGGCACGATGGTAGGCATCGCGCAGCCGCAACACGTGCGTGGCAACTTGGTCCACCAAGTGGCTGAGGCGATCCTGGACCTCGTCACGATCGGCCCGCTCGCGCTCTAGCCGGCTCCCCTGACAGCCTATCATATCTCCCACTTTCTGCAGCAATGCCGCCAATGCCTCGAGCATCTTTGTGGTGGACGCCAGCCGCTTTTGAAGCTCCATGAACTCCCGCACATAACGGAGGAGCATGGCACTCCTCTCCTCCTTAAGCTCACGGAGCTCCACGTCCTTGGCCCTGAGCTCTTCATCCTTGGCTGGAGCTCCTATGTCAGGCGCCTCACCCCAGACTCCGTGATCTGCTGCGCCGCCATGGCACCAGGTAGAACCAATGGGGAGAGGAAGCAAAGGGGGCAAAACGGCTGAAAGGCAATGCAATCTACTGGAAGGCGGAGGGAGCCAGCCAAGGAGCGGGGTGAATCTTTTGGTTTTCACCATGGGAAAACACTAGTCGACGACTTTCCACATCAGCGAGCAGTGGGTTTTACAGGCGGAGTCATCGTCACTAATTGCTGCCGCGCCTGCTCGCGTCAATCAAAAAATTAAAAATGCTGCCGCGCCTGCTCCCGTCAATCAAAAAAATTAAAAATCCTGCCATGCCTGCCGCACCCAAAGACCAGAGCAACGCCACGATGGATATTTAAATTTACCTGCCGGCAAGGAGATAAAAAAAGGGGTGAAAAAACAAATGTGGCGGCGGCCTAGCTAATCGGTCGCACTATCCCAACTAGCTAGCCACCGTGCTTCACTGATGTACTCAGCGGGAAAGGTGGTCTTTCGTGATTTGACGACTCATTTAGTTGCTTCGGCACTATGACCGAGGAGGACCCAGAAAATGCGCGGTAGGGCGTCCCACGTCTCGGCAAGGAAGAATATATGCGTGCACCACCCGGGAGGACCCCGAAACCACGCGATAGGGTGTGCCACGTCTCAGCACAGAGGAAAAATGTGCGTGTAAAATTATATTGTTTCAGACGTACTACTTATGGTTCGACCTCGGGACCTAGCCAGTCGGTTGAAAACACCCCACTAGCCACACAGCTTCATCATGCTAACATGGCACAGAGGATAGGTTTGGTTAGCTCCTTCTCAACCAGCCACAACGTCTCTTGTTCTAGGCGATTCTTCTATTTTACAAGCTTCTTTTAGTTATAATAACACGACGGCAAGCTAGCACTGCTCTGCGTGTGTGCCCGTGCGTCTAAAGGTTAGACGATGGAGAGGAGAGAGAGATCGCAGACCTGGGACCCACTAGTAAGTGAGTCAATGGTCATGCACATGTTGACGAGCCACTCCCTCTACTCTACTCAATGTAATACTGTATAAAATCAAGTTTTGGGACAAAGCCAACAACCGTTGTTGTTTTAGTCTATCGACTTACGCTTTTTAGTCAAGGTTTCCAGTTCGAATCTCGTCTTTCAGATTTGTTAGTTTTAGGTCCAAATTTGATCAATGACAAGTGGGACCCCCGTGTGTTGTTCCGATATTTCAGTGTAGGATGGTTTTTTTGAACAAACATTTTGCGCGGTTAGACAAGTAATGGCACGAGTTACACGTATTTTGCAAGTTTACGAACAAAAATGACAGCGGCATAGAATATCACATCCACCCCGCAGCTTAGATGCTATGGTGATACGAGTTTTTACATCGTTGGAACTGACATCCAATGGCTTGGGAGTAGTCTTTGTAATAATGCGCAATTTCCAAACTCTCCAAGGTTTTTTTTGCAAATAAAACATTTAGGCCTCATGTGTGCCGCTGCATCTTGGATCCAACGGCTCCCCGTTGCTCATATTAGGTGCTCCCCATAGCTTAATTAGCCGATACGGTGATCCGACCATCTAGGTCGTATGATCTGTGATCAGATGCCACATGCGTAGTACTTGTACTTTCTGCCCAATTCCCAAACTCTCACAGGCGTATATTGCAAAAACATTCAAACCTCCTACTGTGAGCCATTAGATCTCTGTGAACTCGTATCACCATAGAATCTACGATGCGGGGGCACCTCATATTCTCCCGTGCGAGAAAACATCAGGTGCTCTCGCAGCTTGGACGCTACGGTGATACGAGCTTCGAGGTCGTTTGGTCTGAGATCCAATGGCATCTGAGTAGTCTTTGTGCTTGTAAGCAGTGGACGAACTCTTTGGGGGCTTTTCTGCAAAAAAACATTTGAACCACCAAGGAGTTGTTGGGTCACAAATCCAACGGCTCCGAAGAGCTTGTATCACCAAAGCATCTAAGGTGTGGTAGCACATGATATTCTTACATACAGGAGAATATGATGTCCTCCTTCATCTTAGATGCTACGGTGATACGAGCTTCGAGGTCGTTGGATATGGGATCCAAGGGCATCTGAGTAGTTTTTGTACAAATTGTGTGCAATTCTCAAACTCATCAAGGTTTCCTGTAAAAATATTAAGACATCATGTGAGCTGCTATATCTCAGATCTAAAAGCTCCAAGGAACTCGTATCAGTATATATCATCTAAGGTGTGGGGGCACATGATATTCTCCTAGGGAGGAGGGGGGTGCAGAACCAATCGGTGTTTGGGAGGGTGGGGACAAATATAATCTAAACAATCCTAAACACAGCTTCACAATTTTATCTAAGGTCGAGGGGTTAACCCCCGACAATCTACATAGCTTCGCCTAAACACAACATTTGCATGTACTGTAGCACTAGACTTAATATTCATGTTTCAGTTTCCTGTTCATTTTAAATATTGAATTGAGGACCATGCATGTCTTACATTTTGCTCCCTTCGTTCCTAAATATTAGTCTTTTTAGAGATTTCAAATGGACTGCCACATACGGATGCATATAGACATATTTTAGAGTGTAGATTCACTCATTTTGCTCCGTATGTAGTCACTTGTTGAAGTCTCTAAAAGACTAATATTTAGGAACAGAAGGAGTATTTTTGAATTCGTGCCATACATGCATGGTATGGAAAAATAGATGCACTATACTTATTGGATTGTTGTTGTGTTCGTGTGTGTGTGTGTGTGTGTGTGTGTGTGTGTGTGTGGTCATATGCTTGATACATACAAAGTTTTCTCACCACCATACCGTTCATCTTTTAAATTTGAATTTGCATTGAAAAACTTACTAGGGATACCATGAAATGTGAAATCCACGTTGAGATCACTATATCACAAACTCACTCTAATTCAAGAACTCATCATAAATCAATTACCACGTTGAGATTACTATTTGCAAGGAAAATACGGGCATTGTAATACACATAGATTCGTTCAGCAATTTAAAAGATTCCTTTTGTATACTCGAATGGTAGGACCCAATGGCGTACCAGCCAGACCTTGGCTCGTGTTGATCCTCAAAAAAAAAAAACCAGGCTCGTGTCCTTCTGGTGGCGTGCGTGGTACGCACATTAGCCAACCCCAACCAGTGGAGCCTCCGCGTTTCGAGTCAAAATATCTGGCGGACAGAATTCCACCCCTAGGAAATTCCCCTCATGTCCCCGGTCCATAGTGACTACCGATGAACAATGGAGGGATGCTTTAGTATCTAGACAACGTTACCTACCGTGCGAAGCACGGTTCAATTCCCTCGGTCGCCGCTACCCAAGGTCACCCGTCAACTCCATTGCCTAGTACTAATAGGAGTACTACACCAGGATGAGCACAGAATTGAGCCTGTTTGTTCATGCCTAGTACTTGACTTAATATATCAGGCAATGCACTGGTACGGAGGGGTTATCCTTTTACTCTGCATATATAATTTGTCTGAAGTCTAACTAAGAAAAATGTTTGACAAAATCCTTTCTTAGGAAATACAACAGGAAAGATGTATCACTTGAAAATTTATTGCATGATGCAGGTTATGATCTTGTTTCGAATCCTGGATTTTAAATTTTAGAAAATCCAAAAGTGACCAGAAATTCATGAAACTGAGCATGGTCACGTGATATGGCACAAATATTCCTACGTAACTTTTTTCTTCAATTTGAGACAGGCTGCTTATGTGAAGTTGCACAAATGAAGAGCCAAGGTATTTTGGAACAAAGACCTGTCACGTTAAGGCGAACGTTTTCACTATTGAAACCGTGGGCATTTACGTGCCGCCACGAGTCCCGCTTCTCATCGGTAGGTGCCGTCCAAGCAAGCGTGTGAGTCGACGGGAGGCGTGCGAGCAAATCGCTGCGCCAGCTGACAGGAGGCGTGCGAGCATACCGCTGCTCAGGCTCACCGGGAGGCGAGCCCTTTGACCAGGCTCCGCCGCCCACCTTCGTCCCAACTGCTCCCACTTTTAATGTCGCCGGCGCCCCAGTTTAAAATCAACCCCGCACTTCCCGGTATCGCTACAATCTTCTCTCTTCCTCTCCGATTCTCCTGTCGTCTACCTCCAACCAGCCTGACCTAACCGTACGCCATGCCGCATCATGATGGTCTGCCCTTAGTCTTCCAGTTTCCTAAGGAAGACACCCAACCGGAGTCTCAAGAACATAAGGCGCTTTGGGACGAGCTTGAACCGGCCTTGCGGGAAGACGCCGCGCCTGTCCCCGCTCCCGTTCTGGCTCCCGTCGCCTCGACTACGCCAGTGCCCATCCCTGTGGCATTGATGGGCTGGGAGCCACACATTGTCGCCGAGCTTGAGGCCACGGGGTTCCACGAGGTCCCCGCCGACTTTCACGCGCCCGTGCACCTGCCAGCACATGCGCTTGCGCGTGCACTGACATGCGCGCCCGTGCCAGTGCCCGTGCACACGAATGTCTCCGCTGCACCGTTGCCAGCGCCTGTCCCCGCGTGGGAGCCAGTGCCCCCCTCAGCGGCAAGGATGGCCGCCGTCGACCGCTTCCTTGCACCAACGCCAGTCGCCTACTCCCGCCAGTTGACTCGCTACTAGAGACAGAAGTCCAGAACATTGTGGCCTTCCTTGAAGCTAGGGCCAACATCCAGGAGTACGCCAACAATGGCCTAAGACGCCGCCGTCGCCGTCGGTCAGTGGCCCGACGACACACACAGCACGGCAGAGGAGCCGCTTCCCACCGCAAGACAACCCCACTGTCGCCGCGTAATCTAAATTTGTCGTGAAAGACGTTCGGATTGCCATGCTTAAAATCCGAACATTTATCATTTCTGTTTATTTTAGATCGATCGTCGTATGAATGTAAAGTCGGAGTCAGACTGAATGAAATCTATGGTTTGATCGATTGAATGTTTTGCTAGAGCCGTATCAAATTAAATATAAAATGTCATCAAGCCACATGTATTCCTTCTCATCCAACGACCTAGACTGCTTCAATGTCGAGCGCTCAACACGTTTAGCGTGCAGTTATTTCATGCCAAAAAATAGTGCTAATCACATAATAACACGCAAATAATATCCTACTTAATATCCGCATGCACTTAATATACTTCCAAATTAACGTGCATTGCACGTACACATTGACTAGTACTACTAGTACGTGAAACTGGTGCTGTAACTAGTGAACGCGTCCAGATATGGTCAATGGCAACATCGCCCGCGAGTTCTTTGTGTTTTCCCGTGCGTCTAAACGCAGAAGGGGAGGAGAGAGCGAGAGAGCACACATGGAAACCACCAGTAAGTGAAGGCAAATAGTACTACGTGCTAACGAGCCGGTCCCACTAATGTACTAAAAATAATATTACATGTTATCCATTAAATAGGTTGTGGTAATATAAAAACATTATATGAACAAAGCGGGGTACAATAAACATTGCTGTTCTATGTATGTTGCCTATTGACGTGCGGCTTGAAGGCCCTGGTCGCATGTTCGATCCTTGTCCTTTATTTTTTAATTTGTATATGGGTCCAAATTTGTTGCATGACAGGTGGGCCCCTCGGTGTGTAGTTTGTAGCACTTTAATTTGTGGGTCGAAATTTGTTCCATTCCAGGTGGACTATCGGTGTGTAGTTTTGTAGCTTATTTTTAATAATTAAAGAGAACAACAGAGTTTTTTGCAATAATACCATTGTGCGACGTTGAAGGCGAGAAAGGACGTGCGAGAGAGCGATGACCGAGCTAGAGGGCAATCAATTGGGGGAGGTGCGGGCGTTGCAACGGTGTTCAGAGTAGTTGTGGGCCGAATGCTATGAAAATATAATCTAAACCCACCGGAATAAATGCCTACACAAATTAATCCAAGGTTGGAGTCCCCCTCGCAATGTAAATAGCTCCGGCTTTGCGAGGGATGGAGAGGTAGCTTCAATGCGTGGAACATACGGCGTGAGAAAGCGAGGTCAATCGAGAGACATATAGATAGAGAGACAAAGTGAGTGTGGTCCGACATTCATTGAAAAGATATATATGCTCTGGAGAGATATTGTCGGATTGAGCTTTTGGGAAGGGTGAGGGTTGTAAGATAGATCTTGAGAGATGATCCAGCCACAGACATGTAGATATATTTTGTGCATTGGAGGAAGCAAGGTCAATCGATTACATATATAAAGGGAGAGAGATTGAGCGAGTGTGGGTCGTCGTGCGATCGAAAGAGTGAGACGGGTTGGAGAGAGTGACCTAGATAGACAATGTGCATGGGAGAGTATACAATATGAATATGTCGATTTGGGCTCAAACATGGAGATATATCGTTTGTGTCCGAGAAAGAGCGAGGTCAATCGAGACATACAAAGAGAGAGAGAGAGCGTAGCCCGCCATGAGGTCGAAAGAGTGGGGGCGGCTTGGATGGACTGACCTAGATAGACAATTTGCGTGAGAGAGTATAGAGTGTGTTGATTGAGGCCCGAATAGGGAGATATATCATTTGTGTGTGAAAGAAAATGAGGTTAATCGAGACTCAGATAAAGAGAGCGAGATTGAGCGAGTGTGGCCTGTCGTGCGGAAGAAAGAGTGAGACAGTCTCGAGGTAGTGACCTAGATAGACAACGTGCGTGCGTGCGCATGAGAGGTTGGGGGGCTAGATAGGAAATGCATGTATCTAGCGAGAGAGGGTGGGAGGGAGAGAGAGAGGGAGAGAGCTCGGCATGGGGTGCAATGGCGGGTGTGTGAGGTAAATACATTTGGTAACAGAGTGGAAAAAAGGGGGTTGTGTATTTGAGAGAGTTAGAGATCGAAACATGGAGAGAAAGAATGAACGTGTGTCAGAAACCGATAGCCTCCTAAGGTGGTTAGAAGAGGAAGATTGACCAATACAGGAAGTATGTAGCGTGTGTGCCGAGGGGGGGGGGGGGGGGGGGGAACAACATTTGAATGTAGATAGTACGAGACTTAATATCGATGTTTCAATTCCGTGTACATTGTAAGATTTGAACTGAGGACCATGCATATGGGTAATTATTTCAAATTCGTGCCATATTAGGTTTGGAAAAGTTGAGATTGACTCGATTGTTGTGCTATTTTGTAGGTCATATGTTTGAATCCATCCAAAGTTTTCTCACTACCATGGTGTTCATCATATACATATGAATTTGTATTAAAAAAGTAGCGTGGATACCGTGAAATGCGAAATCCACGTTAGAATTGGAGATTGCTATGTGACACACACTCTAATTCAAATAACTAATTATGTGACACACACTCTAATCCACGTTAGCGTGGATACCGTTTCGATTTTTTTTTCAAATAACTCCTCATTAATTAATTTATAGTATCTCGTTTCGAATGACTAATTATTTGCAAGGAAAACACGGGCATGGTAATACATACAGATTCGTTCGCAAATGAAAGAAGATTCGTTTGCATTCTCCAATGTAGGCACACCAAGCAGACCAGGGTCGTGTCGTGGTGGTCGCGTGTGTCATACAGACGCTTAGCACCCAGCCACCCACCCCCTCCCTCCCGGGGGGGGGGGGGGTCCCCCCTCCCCCCCCAAAAAAGAACGACGACATAATAAGTTTGCGCTTCCACGTTTCGGATTGAAATATCTGGCGGCCCCAATCCCAGCCCTGCAAAATCTCCCTTCTCCACCGTCCCCTTACACGCCCAGATTGCTCAAATCCCTAATTCGCCGCCAACCCAAGCAAAGTTCGAATCGCCCCTCGTCTCGTCTCTTTCCCCACCTCTGTGCCGGACGACGACGACGAAGACGACGGTCGCACTTCACCACCGCATCGGAGCTACCTCATCTACGCCCTCGTCCACCGCACCGGGTGGTCCACCGACAACATCGGCCGCCGCAACCGATGTGGGGGGGGGGGGGGGGGGGGGGGGGGGGGGGGGGGGGGGGGGGGGGGGGGGGGGGGGGGGGGGGGGGGGGGGGGGGGGGGGGGGGGGGGGGGGGGGGGGGGGCCCCCCCCGAGGCCGTTGGGGCTTCACCAACGGTCTCGTCCACCGCATCATAGCGCTCTGCTGCCACTCAAGATCTGCATCCGTGCGCGACCAGCCAACGCCAGCGCATCACCCTCAACGGCTCTGAAGTGACCCGCACTCTAGCTAGGCGAGCATGCCCAAACACCGGCCCGAACTAGGTATCCACACATCACTCCCTTGTGCACTGTTCCGACGATGTTTGGATATCCTTTCACTGCTCTCTTAGCTTACACGCCTATGCAACTCTGACTTTAACTCTTGTTTCTTCTGGAGATATCATCTAAAACAAGCAAAACCATTTTTTAGCGGAGCATGAATGCGCTACGGGATCTGGTACACATCCTGCACACCCGTATAACCTTGTAAGTATCTGTCCTCTGGTACAACAGCAAGGTCGATTCCTCTTATTTGATTAACCACTCGCCGTGTCAAAAATGCAAAGGGGGATGCAATGAGCACAAGGCCTGCACATCCAAGCAAGTGGTAACATGGACTTGTACGTGGAACATCCCAAGCGCAAGCAGAGCTGCAGTGAGCCTGTACAACGAGCTAGCGTAAGTCCCTGCATTTCATTTAATTCGTACTGGCCTGTGTGTATGATTTGTGTGCAGTGGCGGATCCATGAATTCAAGTTACCAGGGGCGAACATTTAACTTAAAAAATACGAAGGCACTTGCACTCCGAAAATCAACATAACTTGAGAAATGTGAAGCTACATGCACTTTGAAAACCAGCTAATGATCCAAAGTAGTTCAGATTATAAAACACTAAATGATGCAAGCACCATAAAACACAAAATGCAACATGGTGTACAAGGACTACTAACATGGTCTGTACCTGCTTGAATTATTCATTCTCTGGCTGAAAATATCGAAGTGTAATTGCACCTATAACCAGTGCGCAAACTGCATATCAATATATCTATCCTGCACAAGTATGCCAATAGTTTCAAACAGATTAGAAAAGTATTTATGCTACGTTGTCATGATACGGGGACTTTCTGGTAGATGGCCTCGACTTTTCCTGAAGCCATGAAAATGTACTATGTCATCAATGCCTGCAAATCTCTATGTCTCTCTCAACATAGCAGATCATCATTAGACACTAAATCCTTCAATGGGAGCTTGCAAAATGCTTGCATTGGATCCCTCATTAGACACTATATGTTCATCACTAGGAGCATGTAAAATGTTTGCATCAAATCCTTCATTAGCAATTTGTTCATTAGACACTTCAGGCTCAAGAACAACATGAGCTTGTATGTTTGCACCGGAAACTTGATTAGATACATCAGATTCAGTCAGTTCAGTATTGATTGGGGGAGTTATAAAATAAGCAGAAATTGGTTTCATTTTCTCATAGATTCCCTACATACAAGCAGTTTCACAACACCGTCAGGTTTAACTATTGGCCAGAAAATGAACAGTTGAATTAGATATAATCAGGGATGTGATGTACCTGCTCGTTGCGCATGCTGCTCTTGCGAGCTATGACTGTCCGTTTACGCAAGCTCGATGCCATGCCCGTGCTGCCGCCGCTGCCTCCCACGCAGGCTACACCTAGGGCTGGATCTTCATCTTCTTGTCCTTCCATTCGCTTGAAGCCCGGCAATTGCCCTCCAACGAGGGCACGAGGAAGTGCTGTGTTGGTCTGTCCAGCGGCGGCTAGGTTAGGAGCGAACCAGACTGGAGGCTGGAGGGAACGAAGTGGGATTTTTCCTGCTATCGATTGATATGGGAGGCGCTCGTTTGGGCCGCGAGCCTGCTATTGGGCCTGCCTAGCACTTACGTTATTGGCCCATCCAAATTGAAATGTTTTTCTTCATTTTTTACATTGCCTGCTCATGCGTTGGGACAAACATAACTAGCCTGGGCCAACCTAAATGACTCAAACTAGGTGCACACTTTCCAGCCACCCGAGGCGGCCGCCCATACCAGCCCCTACGGTGGCGTCGCCCCTTTTTGCGTGTATGATTGGGGTAGTGAAAAATATTCCAGTGGCGCTTTTGATTTACCCACAGAATGGTTGAATTGCTTGTTTCAATGAACTGAGTTCACCAATAATGTGAAGGACGCCAGTCTTTTCATCCTATTGTAGATTGCTTAGATCTCGATATGCCAAATGTAATCGCATGAAATATACAATAAAAGCCAGTGTGATGTGTGTGACTACAACTAGTCTGACTACACGTCTTCATATAACATATCAAGGACGCACCATCTTACCAGATTAATCATTCGACTTACCAATGTAGTGTGGAAAGAAAGAAGAATTGGGACTGCGTATCCAAGCAATTGATGCCATGGACTCCTTCGTAGAACCTTGTAAGCGAAAAAGAAGTTGCAGTGTGCCTGTACAAAGAGCTAGCGTAAGTTCAGTTACCTGCTTCTCGGAATTTTAGTTAGCCACTTATTGCAAAATTGTTCAATTACGTCGCTTGGCTTAATTTAGTTTTCTACTGATTACATAATGCCATAGCTTGTTAATCCTATTATAGACTGTGCCTATCTATGTGTTTGATACTTACTGTTAAGAATTACCTGTTTGCCTGAACTTAAATAGCTACTTAAGCACGTAGATAGCTGGTCATATGTACTTCTAGGGTGCAGCAGAATTCACGTGTAATTTACGTTCTGATACCCTGTTTGTTTAAATGGTTTGCTGTTATCACTTGTAGCACTAGTAATGTTTGCATGTTCATAGATAGACAACTGTCAGGTTTATATGAGGGACACCGTCTTTTTAACTTATATATGTGTTGGAATCATTTTGCTTACATCAAAGAAATTTACAGATGTCTGTGTTGCTGGTAAACGGTACCGACTTGTTACTTTAATACGTTGCCAAGAACTTGTTAGTTTTACTAGTTCATGTGTAATTAAATACATTGCTAAAACTGGTTAGTTTTACTAGTTTGATGTTACTTTCTTATGGCTCTTGCAAAACTTTATTTATTGATTTCTAACATTCAAGTTTGCAGGATCCAACTGAAACTCCGTTGGCACAAAAGGTATGTTTTCAGAAACTTCCTTGTTTACCTGGTTTGCTGCTGTAACTTGTTGCTATAATCATCTTACCAACTTCAAGTTTTCAGGATCCAATTGGAAGTCCAATTGCACTGCAGGTACATTTTCAAAAATATATTTGTGTAACAGGTTTGCTACTGTAACTTGTTGCTCTAATCAAGTTACTGGCTACTCAATTTTTCAGGATCCAAGAGAAACTCCAATGCCACAACAGGTTCCTTTTGCAAAACTTGTTTGTTTAACTGCTTTGCTGCTGCAACCGGTTGCTCTAATCACGTTACTGGCTACTCAACTTTTCAGGATCCAAGAGAAACTCCAATGCCACAACAGGTACCTTTTGCAAAACTTGTTTGTTTAACTACTTTGCTGCTGCAACAACCGGTTACAATGATGTTAATAACTACTTTTCAGCATCCAATTGAAACTCTTTATTTCCTTGTTTGTTTAACTCGTTTGCTGTTATAACTCCCAGTTGAGATGTTTTTCTAACTTTAACTTTTCAGAATCCAATCAGAAGTTTAATGGCAAAACAGGTTAGCCCAAGATCAAAGAGCGAGGTCCCCATGGACGTTGTATCATCCCACAGCAGTGGCACCGGCCCAATCGTGCATCATGAATTGCCAACTACTGATGCTCTAGAGGCTAAACTAGTGGTAGAAAGAGATTCTGCTTCTGCACTTAGAGATGAAGTTGACATGTTGAGGAAGCAAACCACACAATCACAAGCAGTACTCAAGACAACCATTAAATATTTGGTGGATTTTGAAATGAAGCAAGCTGAGACTGACCGCATTGTTAAGGTCCTGAAGGAAAAAAGGAAATTAAATTCCCACTTGGTAAATCAAAGGTGAAATGTTCTTTCCATCGTTTAATAACCTTTGTGTTGTTTGTTCATGTAATCGAGCAAAACATTTGTTTTAGAGATCATGTAATAATTGTTTTTTGTTTTTTGGTTTGTAATTTTATTTGAGCACAAGTCTGTATTAATTGATAAGACTCGGAGACATTTCATTTTGATTGCTGTGCCAGACCTACAAATATGCCAATCAGGCTAAATGTGCATTCAGCAATAATAGTAGTATAGATGGACCATAAGTGGCACGCATCGGAAAGGGCCAGGATGCTGTACTAGCTTCGCTAAAAAAAAGGATGCTCTTCTAGCAAAAAAAAGTACAGCGGCCTGGCTTATGGATGTTAGTTGATATTATTGATCCATATACTCTATAAGTGTTTATATGTCTGTTAGTTTTGTACATTATTGGTTGATTGACTCGGTATTTGAATCTTGATACATCGCTTGTGTACATATCTAAATGGGAGTACACATTATGCTGCGCGTGACATTTGAGTTGGACATAAAGTGTTCCAAATATTTGAATTCACCATAAACTGGATTCTAGCTTCTGAAATCGAGTATCGGCATTTGTAAATCATATTCATATATGACAGTGGAATACATCTTTGTCGTGCTTTTGAAGATATATAAAAACACATAGAATGATTTATAAAGATTCATATAGGAATACAAAATGGATTCGAATTTAGTTGCCAGGGTAAACATGGATGCTTATTGTCCCAAAATTCAAAAGAAGCGGGAAAATGTCCACTCCCACATTGGCTGGCCGAAGCCAAGTGTTTGGGAGATGGAAATTACTGTCTACCCCTTACACGGACAATCCATCGGCCCGATTTCCACTGCTCTCAATAGGGGTAGGTTAGTAACTTCAATTAGAGGTGACACGACCGCCTCTGAGCCCATTCTGACACGGTGGGCGCCAAACATGGGCGGCAAAACACATTTGATTCAAGCTCGTCTAAAAGACCTCTGTTTCTCCCTCCATTTTCCCATTCATACACGGTGGGCGGCAAAACAAACTCGACTCGGCCGAAATCGATGTAGGCAAATAATTTCAATAGGGGAAGGTTTGTAACTTCACTCAGACGTGACACAACCGCCCTACCTGTCAGCCCTGTTCATACACCATGGGCGCCAACCATGGGAGCCAAAACACCCTCTCCTCGCCCGAAATCACTCTGGGCAAATATTTGCGAGATGCGAGACTACTGTCCTATCCCCAACCGATGAGACGTCCAAATTTTAAAAGGGGGCTAAGTTCGTAACTTTCCCATATTTCAGACAGGCGTGTCCCAAAAACATGGTTCCCCATACCTCTCCCTCCATTTTCCCATTCATACACCATCCGCGCTAGAACACCATCCCCACAACAGCCTCCTCAGTCCGCCACCCCATCCATCGCCGCCATCCTCCACCCCATCCATCACCGCCGTCCTCCACCCCATCCATCGCCACCGTCCTCCACCATTGCAGAGCACCTACCAAGACAGCGTCGTCCACTGCTAGAGATGGACGTTTCTCATCCACGGCGATGGACCAAGAGCCTTGCATCGCGTCCTCTCACTTCATCGGCACCGTCGTCCTCTTTGCCGGGGCCGCTCACACGACCTTCTCTTCCACCGCAACGGGACTTATCACTCGATGCACCCGTCTACCGTCGCAGATCTGCTTCAATGCCACCGACAGCCATTGCACCCCCGATGCCTACAAGGCGCCGCAAGAGAGGTGGTACTTCATATCTGCACAACTTTTTGATCTCAACCAGATAATAGATCGTAACTTGGTTACTGTACTTTCTTTTCAACTCTTAGAATTTAGTTCTTAGTTCGAAGCAAACAATGGATGCTAAATAGCATTTCCCCGGTTTGCAGCTTTAAATCTGCCATGGCACAGTCATAATAGGGTTTAATTGATCATGCTTAGGGTTTAATTGATCATGTTGATTCCATGGTGGTTTCTTTAATAGAAATCGGAGGGGAAACCCTCTTTTGCTCAAAAAAATGCTTAGGGTTTCCCCCTTTTATGATCACTACACGATCAGCATACGTGCTTCGTGTCATAATAGCACTGCTCCACCGATCAAGCTAAACAAGCTTAGTTGTTCAAATACGAATCTGATATTATTAAAACAGAGTCGTTTAATTGGTCAGCTAAATATTCCTAATTTAGTTTCGAAAATGCATGTTCGCGCTCGGGTGTGTATCTCTACAGGGTGCCCACGGTGGGCCGCGGCCCACCTTGGGATATTGGGTCGGCCCAGGCCCTGATTCCCCTCTGTTCTGCTGCGCGCTTCCGATCTCTACTCGCCCCCAGCCGCGTGCCTCGCCGGCGAATTGCCGTCCCCGGACGGCATGACTCTAGGAGGGGACGCCGGACTAACAGGAGGTCAGGAGCCGCTCGCCCAACAGCGTCACCGCTGCCCAGGCGCGCTGCCGTGCCTACCTTCCCAGTCCGTTCAGGGCTCAGGCATGCAGCACCCACTAAGCCAACCCGATTTATCCTGAGATACATCCTCAACACTCAGCAGCCACTCCTCATCACCCATTTTCTAATTGATTCATTACTCATTAGGCAGGACTGTCATTAGGGTTTGTTGTGTGCTGAGTGCTACCTACAGTTAATGGTTCAGATGTATTTCAGTAATCTTTAGTACTTGTAAAGTTCACAGGGTTTCAAAATTCCGGCCCTAGGAATAGACACTAGTCATTTTGGATTGTTGGTCGTAGTGACATTGACCCAGATTACTAATGCAGGCCAGGTTTGTTGACAATTTTACTTGTCTTTCTTACTCATTCTATATGATATCCAATTATTCATGTCGATTAGTTGCAAACAATAAGTGCTAGACAAACTTCTTGATTCAGATTTTGGACGGTCTCTTACTGCAGTTACAATTATGCATACCTGTCCTAGTATGCTCACAAGTAAATGATTGATTCACTACATCTATGCTTGCCTTGTCATATTTGTTGTCAATATTCTTTTAGGTTGGACCACCCTGTTTCAAAATACTGGAACTGTAGACATGAGTGAATAGCATTTCTCAGTGTGATCTCTTACATCATGTGTGGGCAACAAGCACTGCATTGTATAGAAAGAAAGTGTCATTTCCAGCTTTTACATAGACTACGATCTTTTACATGGAATACAATCTGCCTACTTGCTTTGTTTCGCACTACTAGCACTCCGCCCTTGAAGCTAAACATTATGCCACTGATAATTCCTTAGTTTATTTGTTCAAATACGAATTTGATATGATTCTAATGTTCCTACTTCAGTTTTGAAATGTGTGTCTGCCTGTTATAGAGACATAAGAGGTTTGTATTTTTGTGTGTGGTCTGGTCAGCACGGTTGGGGTGAACTTTGCATATGCAGGGGTTTATAGGGAAACACTCTTCGAGTTGAATCCGCAATGCATTCCATAGATAATCTGACTACTTTTTATGTTTTCATGAATCTGAGATTCTGAACAGCATCATAATGATTATGAGCTTGCACGCATGAAAAGAATAAAGCAGAATAATGCCATGGCTGTCAAACTTGGCATTAAGGGACTGAAATCATGTCTGGATGCAATGGAATGCAAATGCTCTCCACCTACATATTCATGCTCAGAATATGATCCTAACAGTGATTCTGGGCTATAGGGAGACCTAAGTCAATGTAGCTCCCTAGTGGAGGAGTCAGAGGCAGATGCCCTACCTTATTCACCCATCAAGGTGATTGCTCTAACTTTCCAAGGTTATATTGGTCGCACATTTCTTGCAACTGATGCTTTGCATTGCTTCTACTTTGTTGCACTGCCATTAGCTTAGTTTACACATCGTGTATGTGAATACGCCCTGCCTATCCATTTTCAGTACATATTCCATCTGTCATCATACCATATTTATCCATTCAAATGTTGTTCTTGTGTATCAGACGTTCAAAAGGAAGAGGGCGATTGCTGATCACGGAGGAGCACAAGCAAAGTATTTGGAAAAGGTAGTGACACCTGATAAATCAAATAGCCCATTAGGTGTAGTTGCAATATCACCTGACCCACAAAACACCCCAACTCTAGCAGACTCTGGCCCTACTACACTGGTCATTTCTGATGCCCCAACTCAGCAGACCCCAACTGCAGCAATCAGTATGATGATGCTAGTTGACATAGCACCAGCTCTACGACGCAAAACCCCCATTCCAACAAAGAGTACACAAAATCCAGTTGCCAAATCCCTCTTCGAACCAGAGAGAGCCCCAATTGCAACAAATAGGACCCCTGTTCCATTTCTTTCCAGTTTAGAAGATGAAGCTTATATTGTTGTCAGGAACTTTGTGCGCATCTTTCCTTCATGGAAAGATTATACCGCAGACACAGAACAATTTCCAGTCTTCCTCCGCAACTTAAGCGTAAGTAATGTACTAATGTTATTCATGGTAATTACTGCATATGTTTCTGCTAATAGAAGACACAAGATTTCATTCTTTTAAATGGGCGAGGGCCAAACTGGATTGTCAAGACGAGCAAGGGTTGGTTGCGCTTTTCCAGCACTCGTTGATGAAGTATCGTTCCTACCTGAGGCAAGCGCACTTCGATGGCAAGCCTCTAAACGAAATTTTTGTAAAGTCTCCGGTGCTACATTTATCAGACAGTGACTGGAATAATCTTGTTACACATTGGTCACGTCTGCAGTGTAAGGTACTGTCTATGATATCACATCACAATTTGAACTACATTTCTGCATTTGCCTTAACATCTCACTTGTACGAAAACTGTTAGCAGAAGAACATTCATTCTCAAGGGACCACAAAATCTCGCAACCATACTGCACACTGCATTGCTCTTGTGAGTACCTCTTGCCCTGTATGACCATACTTACTTTCATAGTTGTTTGATTATGTAGCATCACTGCACATGTTAGCCTCATTATCGTCTATTTGTTGGACATTATAAGATCCGTATGGACTCTTACATAAATTTAGAATCAACCCAATGCTTTTGAAGAGGTTTAGCTCTGTAGTCCTCTTGTAAGGACTGAACGTCGTCTATCACTGTACTTACATTAACAACTACTCCCTCCGTCCCATAATATAAGAACGTTTTGTACAGTACACCAGTGTTCAAAACACTCTTGTATTATGGGAAGAGGGATTGGTTCATTGTGTAGCATTCTGCATCTTATCTCCCTCGCACACCATTTACTAAAAAATATCAGATCTATATTTAATCTTACCAAAAAGTTGAATACACAGACAATGCGAGTGCAGAAGTGTAGCCCATTGCTCTTGTCAGTACATTTTGTCCTGTAACGCTTGTACATCCAGGGGATTGGTAGTTGATTATGTAGCATCAATCTGCATCTTATCTTCATTATCCTCTATCCCTTCCAGTATTATCATATCTATAAATACTGTCTACAAAATGTAGAGTACAGGCAATGCTTATGAAGAAGATTCTGTGCCGAAATTCTTGAGTTATCCTTCCCTTGACATGGAGAAGGGCATTATAAAGCTGGTGTTAACTGTTAATGTAAGTCAGTCCTTCTAAAGCCTTTATCCTCAACTGTTGTTTAATTTGCTCATACTCCCTATCATTTACTGCTATTTAATTTGTTGTTTCTATCAAAATGCATGTTCACAACAACCGTAAGTTCCAAGTTTTACTTCTAAAACCAAATTCCTTATTCATAAAATGCACATTAGTCAATACTCCCTATATGTATACTTGTTTTTGTGGATCTATAATCCAATGTTTGGTGAAGCAGCCCACGTTTGCACCTTGTCATCTCCTGTTTTATCTTACTGATGTGGCTGATGATATGAACAACATGCCATGCACATTAACCAAAATAGATACAATGATTGTCTTTGCCCTTCATCTATGCTTGTTATGTTGACATGGTAATCCAGTAGTGTGGTGAAGCTCCCCGCATTATGAACAATGCCAAATTATGCTATTGATATTTTGAGCTTACTCTTTATTTTCTAATTTGAAATTGGATGGAATTGACAGCATAGTTAGCATCTTTGTTTATACATGTGCAAAACCTATCATCTCTCTGCTTGTTTCAGGGTGATATGCCTGATGGCATGCACAAGTCTGCTGAAGGCTGTGACACAAACCCAACATATATTGCAGAAAAGAAGGCAAAACATCTTGAAGATAGCGAGACAACCCCAAAGTCTTGTCTCGATGCAGTGTTCAAGTTACTTGAGACTAGCAGTCCCAAGTTCGACTTCTGAATCAGTTCGAGTTCTTTAGTCCCAAGTTCTAGCAAAAACGCATTCTGCAACTCAACTTCGACTTGAAGTCCTATCTCTAAGTAAGATTGCGGAGAACACCAATGAGAACCTCATTGCTAAACAGCTACACCTGGAAGCTATGACCGGCATGCTAGGCCGGTCTCACAACCTTGCTCAGCAACTTGCGCAGCAGTTCCTGCACAAGGCTAACCTTTCTTGAACTGTCTTGGAAGTGGTCTCGGTTCAGTATTATTTTGTTACGCTGCAATGGTGCCCAGTTTTTGTAATCTGCTTCTTCGTTGCGCTTTATGATCACTGGTGGTGAACTTCGATGCCCGGTGGATATAATATACCATAAATCCTTTATTGTATAGTGTAGGTTTATTCTAAGTTACTATGCCGTAATTTCTTTATTGTATAGAGTAGGTTTGTTCTTAATTCCTACTAGTTACTGCCATCATTCGCTAGCTGAAAAAAATTTGATGTAGTCGACCGGGCCGAAACATTCGCCTCTAACGGGCCTGGTTTTTAGCGGGCCACAATTGGGCCGGCCTGCATCTTTCTTGGGCCCGAATGGCCATTGGGGCTTCACACTTTGCGCCAGGCCCATGACTTACTCCGGCCTATATTAGGCCCAAATTTTAGTTGGGCCTTTTGTGGACCCAGCGCTTAGTTTGGCCCATGTAGCGTTGGGCCATTAACAGGCTGAATATTCTGGTGGCCTGTTACGGCCCAGAAGAAACCATGGGCCTTTAGCAGGCCCAAATTCATGTTGGGCGTCAATTTTCACTGGTCATCGACGGGCCTTCAGCAGGTTGAAAGGTAGACCGGGCCTTTTTTGGGCCAGTTATATGACGGGCCGTTACCAGGCCGAAACATATTTTGGGCCTTAGTTGGCCCTCTGATATAGTGGGCCTTTAAGAGGCCGAAAGCTTAGTACAGGCATCAATGGGCCGAATTATACGACAGGCCTTTAACAAGCCCAAAGTCACGTTGGGCTGAACTATTGCCACCTTTATCACGGGCCATTAGTGGGGCGGATGTCGCGTCGGACCATATATGGCCCATGGGCAGCACGGGCCATTCCCAGGCCGAAAGACACACCGGGCTGAAATGGGCCCATGTCTACATCGGGCCTCTAACAGGCCGAAAGTCACTGGGCCGTAATTGGGCCCAAATATTCGGCGAACAATTAACGGGCCAGATCTGGCTTTGGGCCGTAAATGGGCCTTATTAAACAGGCCGTTATTGGGCTGGCCCACTAGTACATGAGTAAGTACTACGGGCCTTTGATTGGGCCGGCCTTTTTAACCTATATGGGCCTTTGTTGGGTCGTGCCACGTGTCGACGTATAATAGGCGCCTCCTGTCCAATGAATGGATGACATCTGTCCCAACGGTGAGCCAACACGTGTTTCCTCTGGCCAATGACAATTTTACACGTGGAAAATCCTCATTGGTCCTGGCTGTTAACGGGTTATCGGATCCAAAACCGGACCCGATAGCTTAACGGCGACCCATTACGGTGGAGCCACGTGTCGGTCACCCTTGACGAAAGCACTTCTATGACGCGCGATTTATCGTCATGGAAGTGGACACTTCTGTGATGATAATTTTGGTAATGTCATGGAACACTTCTACGACAGCACAGGTATGACTATCTTGATTCTGCTATAAAATCGTCAAGAATGTACATGCATGACAGAAAACATGACCTACTGTGACAAACACGTATCATCACAGAAGTGTCTTTTTTTTGTAATGTCACCTCACAGTGAATAGTAAAGAGGCAGCCCGCGTCTTCCCCATAAAAAAGAGGAAGCCGCAGGGGCCCGGCTCATTTACAAACTGGACTCGGGTCGTGGCCATCATGGTGCCCGCGCCCCACGATCACGGGGCGGGAAATAGTCGTTCCACTTGTCTTCTTAATCCCGGCCCGCCCGCCACGTGTCCCCCATGCCTCAGGGAGGGTAGGTGGCGGATATGGAGGGCACAGGCATTAATGCCCACGCGGGAAGCCGGGCGTTGCTGATTGGAGCAGCGGGTCAGTCCTGATTCCCTGCGCCTTTGGTGGCCGGATTGGTCGAGTGGGGCGGCCGCCCTTAGGTTGGGGGGGCCGAGCCCCGGCCCTGCCCTTCTATAAAAAGGGGAGAGGGACAGTGTCCTTCTGCATTCGTCTCCTTCCTTCTTGATCCCTTTCTTCCATTCGCCATGGTGAGAGGGCGTGCCGGCGCTCCAATGGCGGCGACGAGGGCTTCTGCTCGACAGCGTGTCCCCCCTCCACCGGAGCTCATGGCAGCGGAGCCCGCTGTGAGAGGAAGAGTGAGGGGGCGAGGCCGATGCCGCCGTGGCGCTCGGGGGAGAGGAGGACGGGGCGGCGCACCGGCCGCACTTACGCCAGCAGACCTTCCTCCAATGGAGGGCCATGTCGGAGACCAGCCCCACGAGTTCTTCATCAGGTTGTACAAGCTAGTGTGTGGTCACCTCCGCCTCCCCACCCTGTTCGCTCGGGGAATGAAACTTGACCCGCCACAGGCCTTGAGGCTGCACATGAGGGGTTGCGGGAATTGCGGCATGCGGGTCGACGTCTACTTCCCCGCCCCTCACGTCATGTATCTCCGCCGTGGGTGGAAGACCTTTGCCCGCACCCACAGCCTATCGGAGGGGCACGTTCTCCAGTTCAAATTAATGGAGAACGACCAGCTCTCCGTCGAGGTTTTCGGGCACTTGGGAACCCGCTTAGGGTGCTGCACGGAGAGCTCCACTGACAACGAAACTTCCTCCTTGGGCGACAGTGACGAGGAGGATAGCGACAGCGACGATGAGGGTAGCGGGCGGAAGGACACCGATTCCGACTCCTGCTGACCTTCAGCGGCAACACCGTCATCTGCATCGCCCTCCTCCCTCGGCCACGCTCCTTGCCAAGGGTCATCCTCGCCATGCTCTCCATCGGCGCGTTCCCCGTCGCCCCTTCTTTGCCTTCACCTGCCGCACCTGGGAGGTAAGCGGCAAGAACAGAGATGGCGAGGCACTTATCTTTCTTTTAGCTTGTAGTCACTTGCCAAATCTTAATTTCTAAACAATGTAATCTCTCGAGCCCATGCCTGTGTCTCGTAACATTCGTTCTTGTATCAGCATGTCAATGAAAAAGACCAGCCTTGCCTGGAACCCGTGCATGTATACGTCCATGCAGAGGCGAAATGCCATGTTAATACAAATAAACGAGTCCTCCCATCAAGCTGTCCTACCGGTGCCCTGTGTGCCTGCTGGAGAATTGCATCTGCCGGGCTGCAGACAAAGGGTCCAGCCCCTCGTCAATCTTCTTTTAGCAAGGGCTACTACGACCATTCCGACCGAAGCAGCGTTCGGGCTAGGGATGGGAGCACCCGAGTTTAAAGGAGAGTGGTGAGGTTTTCTAATGCACAAGTCACAGGTTACGAACATGAATGGGCAAGAGGTAAACGTCATCTTTTTGGTTTTTCGGGGATCACCGTGCCGGGCAGTCTTCTCAACTTCTTGCCGGAGCCGGGTCCTTGACGGGATCGAGCATCCTTGTCGCGGCTGGAAAGAAGAGAGGGCAGGAGCATGGAACCTTGGCGGTCCATTAACATTTGTTGGAATCAAAAAGCAGTATAATATCCTGGACAAGCATGCATATACGTATACACATAAACATGGAAATCAATGGGAAACTATACATACTAAGGGTTTTCTTTCCCTGACTGTGCACAGGGTCTGCGCCTGGCTTTGTACATAGGGTTACATGCCTTGCCGACAAGGCTAGTACAAAAGGGGGGTTGCCGGGGCTCCCGGCAACCGCGTATTAGGGTTAAAACTTGCGAAGATGTTCGAAATTCCAGGAATTACTCACCGGAATCCCATCTTCGGTCTCCAGGCGGACTGCACCGGGCCTGGTGACTCGTATTGCCCGATAAGGGCCTTCCCACTTTGGTGTCAACTTGTTTGAACTCTTGGCGGGTTGGATTCACCGAAGAACAAGCTCGCCTTCCGCAAGGCTTCGGGCGTGAACCTTGCGGCTATGGTAGCGGCGCTAGGCTTGCTGGTAGCGAGCGGCTCGCACAACAGCCTAAAGATGATCTTCCTCAAGGAGCATCGCATCATCTTGGTGCAACTGCTCTTGCTCAAGCTCATCATAACCGAGCACTCGAGGTGACCCGTATATGAGTTCCGTGGGAAGAACTGCTTCTGCACCATATACCAGGGCAAAGGGTGTCTAGCCAGTGGCTCGATTTGGCGTCGTTCTGATCGACCAAAGAACCGTTGGCAACTCATCAATCCAGCGCCTTCTGCACTTGTGTAGCCTGTCAAAAGTTCTAGTCTTGAGGCCTCGCAACACTTCTGTATTCGCCCTCTCAGCCTGTCCGTTACTTCTGGGATGAGCAACAGAAGCAAAACAAACCTTGCTGCCGAGGTCTTGGATGTATTGCATGAAGGTGCGGCTCGTGAACTGCGTGCCGTTGTCGGTGATGACCCTATTTGGCACACCGAAACGACAAACTAGTCCCTTGAAGAACTTGACGGCTGATTGTGCTGTCACCTTTCTCACTGGTTCCACTTCCGGCCACTTTGTGAACTTGTCGATTGCGATGTACAAGTACTCAAAGCCCTCGATAGCACGGGGAAAAGGGCCCAGTATATTGAGCCCCCAGACCAAAAATGGCCAGGAAAGAGGGATTGGCTGAAGAGAATGAGCTAGTTGATGAAGCTTCTTTGAATGGAACTGGCATGCTTCACACTTGGTTACTAGTGAAGTTGCATCCTGGAGAGCGGTGGACCAGAAGAAACCTTGCCGGAACGCTATGCCGGCAAGGGATCTTGACCCTATGTGGGAGCCACACATGCCTCCATGTATCTCTACCAACAGCTCCAGTCCGCCCTCTTGAGGAATGCACTTTAATTTCACGTCGTTTGGTTTCCTTCTGTATAGGGCATCATCCACAAACTGGTACATGCTTGACCGACGGGCTACTTTCTCTGTCTCTTCCTGTTCCTCGGGGAGTTCCCCTGTTTGGGGGAAACGGACGGTGCGCTGCGCCCATGCCGGAGCCTGGGGCTCGACAGCAAGGACCAAAGGCTCATCTTCGGCCGTAGGGGCGGCTGCCTCTACGGTCAGGGCTTGGGGCCCTACCGGAGGTTGCTGCTCCCCGGCAAGCTTGGGGAACCCGGTAACTTCCTTGCCGGCGGCTCCTGGGAGCTCAGCGGGAAAGTACTTGCCGGGGCTCGCCTTCCTTTGCTTGTTCTGTCCCGCTGAGGGCTCAACGGATGGCTGGGTTAAATGAAGCACAAAGGTACCTGGTTCCACAGGCAACTTGAGGGCAGCGTGTTTTGACAAGTCATCAGCAATGCTGTTCTCTGCTCGGGGAACATGCTCTGCTTGTAGACCGCCAAAACGCTCCTCCAACTTCCTCACTTCATCCACATAGGCCTCCATCAACGGGCTCTGGTAATCCTTGTTAACTTGCTTGACGACAAGCTGCGAATCACCCTTGATGATGAGCTTCCCGATTCCGAGGTCTGCCGCGATCCTGAGACCAGCAAGCAATCCCTCGTACTCCGCAGTGTTGTTCATTGATTTTTCCCGGGGAAAGTGCATCTAGACTACGTACTTGAGGCGCTCTCCGATGGGTGCGACGAGTAGCACGCTGGCACCAGCACCTTGCAGTGAGAAAGCTCCATCAAAGTACATAATCCAATCATGGCTCGTCTCCTTGCCGGGATGTAGTTTCTTGAATTTCTTCGTCGGGCGTTGAGGTCCATTCTGCTATGAATTCTGCCAAGGCTCGGCTCTTGATTGTTGAAGTACTTTCAAACTTGAGGCCAACACTACTAGAAAAAAGGCTGTTAGTGGCGCACCAGTTTTTGCTATTAATGGCACACTATAGGTGCGCCACTATTAACACGCCACTAGTAACAAATAGTAATGGCGCACCTCTGGTGCGCCATTAGTATCTCAGATAATAGTGGCGCACCACATAGTGCGCCATTACTATGTCCAACAGTGCGCCATTACTACCTGACTTAGTAATGGCGCACCACATAGAAGTGCGCCATTACTAACAAATTTTTTTCAAATTTTTTTTCAGCAAATTTTTTTCAGAATTTTTTTTCGTTTTTTTCTTAATCTCGGGTCACTATGGCTTAATCTCGGGTCAATATGCTTAATCTCAAGTCAAATCTCACTCCGTGGTCAAACTTCCCGGAAGGTCACCCATCCTCACACTACTCTAGCCCGAGCACGCTTAACTTCTCAGTTCTATCCAACCCCAGCACCAGCTCACTTAACAGGCACTTGTTGATATATCTATCATATCAATCCTATTAAACCTTGTTGATGTCTAGGATTTTGTTCATGTTCATGAGTGTGATAAAATTTTGAAAAAATATTTCAAACCTCCCGGTCATATTACGTATCATATTTTGAACATTTTTTCCAAAAAAAAAATCGAAACCAATTTTTCTTTCTCTTACTAGTGGCGCACCTAGCAAATGGTGCGCCATTACTAAGTTTGAATTTTTTTTCCATTCCCCCCCTCTAGATCTTAAAAGCCCCGTATCTTTTATTCTGTTAGGTTTTTCGGGATTCTAAAAATCTTCAACGGGGTTCCTCCTGTTGAATTCGGATGTAACTTTTCGAGTAGATGATTTTTCATATAAAAACTAGTAATGGCGCACTTTGTGAAGGTGCGCCATTACTATGTCAACTTAGTAATGGCGCACTATCCCCTGGTGCGCCACTGCTAACATTTTTTTTTTATTTTTTTTCAAAACTAGTAATGGCGCACCACACACCAGGTGCGCCATTAGTAATGTGGCCAATAATGGCGTACCTATATCTGGTGCGCCACTGCTATATAGCAGTGGCGCACCACATACATGGTGCGCCATTAATATCCATATTAGCTATAGCTGTTTTTCTAGTAGTGCAAAGCTTGACAGTTCCAACGCCCACTCCACAATCCTCCCCATTGCATCCGGGTTGTGCAAGATTCGTTGCAAAGGAAGGCGGGTGACGACGGTGATCTCGTGTGCTTGGAAATAGTGACGTAGCTTTCTCGAGGCCATGAGGAGGCCGAAAAGTAGCTTTTGCATACCAGAATATCTTGATCTAGCCCCCTGCAAGAGGGAACTGACAAAATAAACCAGG